>VZSG01001079.1:47648-61726 GCA_013398315.1 Nothoprocta pentlandii | reverse complement strand
CATAGCGCGCCGAGGACACGGACACGCCGCGGCCGCCGGAGCCGCCGTGGATGCTGGGCGCGCGGAAGGAGCCGCCCGTGCGCACGGAGGAGAGGCGCGAGCTGCCGCCCAGGCCGCCGCCGTAGGTGGAAGAGGAGCTCTGTCTGAAGACGGTGGTCATGGCAGCGCGGGGACGGTCGCCTTGCGCAGGAGCAGCAGCAGGAGCAGGAGCAGGAGCGCGAGTGAGTGCGGCCGCTGCCCGCGCTCCCTTTATATCCCCGGCGTCGCCAGGGCCCCCCGGCCCTGCCCGCCCGGATTCCCCTCCCTAGGGGCGAGGCCGTCCCGCTCGGCATTCCTGCGCATCCCAGGCCCAGGGCTGCTTCCAGCTAAACAAAGGGCATGATTCAGGCGGCTGGTTTTTCTTGGGGCTATGGTTCTGAAACTCGCAGCCCTCGCATCCCGGAGTGCAAAGCAGAGCGCGCCCGGCCGCACCCACGGAGCCCTTCGCAGCGCTCGCCCTGCCAAAAAGCCAAGTTCCCTTTAAGTAAAATTCCACTTTCATTGCAAAAGGTGCTGTCATCTCTTCCCCTCGCCATTCCCTATCATTTCGACCCATATTCTTCCCATTAAGCATTTGGAATTGCATTTTTCAGTTTTTTTTTACTCCTGTTCTTTGGTCAGAATTGACTTTTAGATTTCGGAATTGGAATTTTTAGCACCTTGTTGCTTGGGGGATAGTGAACATCCCTCAGTGTACAGGGAATATATGATTGAAATGATTCTGTTAAGAGAAAAAATACCAGACTAAATTCCCGTTGTTCTGGGGAAGCCTCAACAAATGGGGTTTAAGGTAAAACTGCTCATTAGTGATTGGTGTGGATCCTGCCTGTGGGCACTAGGAATTGGAGTAAATATGGAAAATAATAAAATAAGTGACTTCTGAAAATGATGTTCATTCAAACGGGGAGTTCTTAATATTGGTCTGCTTCAGGCCTAGCAGCTTTCTTGCGAAATTCAGAAGTCAGGAATTCGTAATTCTGTTGACTAACCCATTTTAATGCTACAAAATTGTGGGAAAGCAGATTTTGGAGATTTTGTGAGCGGCGTTGTACAGCCAGGCACACCCGGGGCCGTGGTTGCGCGTGGGCGGTGGCAATGGAGCGGCCTTGCGGGGAGCCCCGTCCTCCCTGCAGGGCCGGGTGACATTCCTCAGGTGGAAGTCACCAGCCCTGGTGACAGGAGCGATACGTGACACAATCCCGGGGCTCAGCGGGGTAAGAAACTGAGGGCTGGGAGAGCTGGGACCCAAGCAGGGACGGAGCAGAGAGGGGCAGAGCCGTTCCTGGGTTTTAGCCCAGATTTATTTCAACATGCAACTTTAATATAAAGAAAAAATCCAATGGTTGCTAACAAAAACCAGTATTTTCCACAGTTTTGCACATAGAAAAAGACCTCAGAATACAGGGTGGATGCTGAGAGGTAAACTGAGGCAGGAGTGCGCGCGGGGAGGAAGGATCCCGTGCAGCCAAGTCGTGGAGTCGCTGTGGCTGGAAAAGCCCTTCAAGATCCTCCAGTGTCGTGCGAGCTGCAGCTCGGCGACCTGCTGGGAATGCCCTGGGCTCCGGAGCGAGGAGCGGGGCTCCCCGAGCCGCGGGAACGCGCTTTCCCTGGCCCCGCGCCATGGCAGGTCGCTTTCGCCATGGGGCACATTAATAGTCCTGAGTATCTCGCCAGATCTCTGCATCTCCAGTTCATATCTCCGGAGACAAGTTTAGACAAACTCTGCTGAAGGTAAAAAACGCCGAGGTTTCTGGAAGCCCCCTGCGACGTGGCTGTGCTGCCCTTGGCGTGGGGCTCTGCTGCCTCCGGGCTCTCCCGCCACTTCCTTTCAAAAAATCCAGAAAAACCACTCTGAGAGAAAGCACCCCACTTGAACGAGGCATTTTTCATTCGCTTTTACTGCATCTAGCGTGTAAAACTGCTTGGAAACCTCGCTGGGAGAGCACACCTCAGTGCTTCTTCACTAGCCTCCTCCCGCGGCAATGGAGATCCCTATCAGCTCAACACCCCAGGGAGCAGATACAAAGCTGCTTGGTTTCTTTCTTCTGCAAAATATTTACTGCTGGGAAAAGAAAAGATCAAAGAGCCAATAAAGATTCTTGTGCTATGGCATAACTCGGAAATCCATGGGGAGTGTGGGGAGCCTGGGGCTTTCTCAGCTTTCTCCGGGGCATCAAGCCCAGGGCCTGGGACCAGCTGAAGGCTGCAGGGCAGCTCCTGTGGTCGCGGGCTCAGCCTCTGCCCTCAGCTAACATTTACAGAAACCGTCTGTGTTTAGCTCAGTCTACATCTAGCTGTGCCTCTGCTTACAGCCATGCTAGGCTGAGTTTAATTTTGGTTGCTCGCTCTCCATGTTAACCATGCTCATTGGAAGTTATTTACATTTCCCTAAATTTGTGAGGCTTGGAGTGCTTCGAGGTTCATAACCTTTCACGGTTTTAAATAGCTTCTTAAAGCTTTTCCTTACCTCTTTATTTCCTTATTTGCTGCCTCTGTATCAGATTGGATGGTTCTCTGCATTGTATATCGAGCTGTTTTCTGTAGCTGGGGCGTGAAATGAATCTAGAGAGTTTGCTTCTCACAGTCTCCGCAATGAAAGTGAAGTTTATGACTTGCCAAAATAAAAGTGCATTTTTAAGCTTATACCTTTGTGCTGTTCTCACTCTGATTTCTTATCTCATGTCTGCCCCAGAGCCCTCATTCGTGGCACAGAAGCTCCTTGCCCTGTCACGCTGCTGCAGAGGCTCCTCGGGACACTTCCCGACATGTCCGTGCTGAGCGAGCGCTCTGATTCTGCGCCTGGATTATCGCGGTTGACACAGGACAGCCTCTCCTTCCACCCAGACAAAGAGCCTCTTTCAAGAAGCAGCTTGTTTATCATCTCCGGCTTTTGTTGATAAAACCATCACTCACACGTCCCATACCTTTAGAAAAGCCTTTTCTTTTTTTTTTTTCCCTGAACCAAGAAGTAGGTTATATGCATGATTTTATGTTAAATATTTCTCCAGAAAGGCTTCATTGCCCAACAAATTTTGGACAACATCACTAAAATTACGAAATAACTTTGAATTAGGATATCCAGACAGCATTTTCAAGATTGTTTCCGATCTCTTTCTGAAGCCTCCACTTCAGAAAGATCCAGCTTTTGGATCCTGACCTGGTTGCAGAGCCTCTGAGTCCAGCTGCTCTTCCCCCTTTAGACCCTTCTTCTCTATCGGTCTGTGTTGAGTCAGGCTTTTTGGGGCTGTTCTTTGCTGTCATAGTTTTCAGCGCTGGGACTTGCCAGACTTGCAGGGGCTGAGCTGGGCCTGTTGGTGTCAGGACTTGAAAACGGGTATTGACAGGTCCCCTGAGTCATGGGCGCAGCCCCGGCCCCGGTTCCGGAGCCCGGCACCGTCCTTGCTCCGCACACATTCCGCTGTGCTCAAACTAGCAAGAACAGGAGTGAAACCGTTTAGGGAGCAGGGACCAAGGAGTGGACGGTGTCTGCAGCAGGGTGGCTGCTGCGAGGCTGCGTGTCGGGGACCTGCCCTCAGGGCGAACCCCTTGGATTTGGTCCTCTGTCCCAGGTCACTCTTTACCCGAATGCCTCCTCCATTCCTTGCAAGTGGGAATGCGGTGCGGAAGCTGCAGCCCTGGTTTGTCTTTCCTTTGCTTTGATTTCCTTTGCTTTGCTTCTAGGGCGCTGGTGGGAATGGTCAGTGATGTGTATGTGAGGGGAACATTCCCTTTTGGATCCCTATCCAGGTTTGGGAATGAAGGTGGCTGAAGATTTGTTCCCTAACTGTACGACCTGAGGGTTTTATTCTTAGCCGAAGATCAGCGTATCAGGATTGAAAGTGAGTGAAGAAATCACACCAGCTTCTCCCTCCAGTTTGCTTCCATAGCGTTATCACCAAACCATTTTAACAACTCTGTGTTTTACCCTCCCAGGGCTCCCTCCTCGCCAAGGCCACGACACGTCTCCCTGTTCCTGCTCTTCGGAGCCCGCAGCCCTCGCAGTCCCCAACGTAAGTGCTGCTGTCCCCATGCTGGGGGCTCTGCGCTCAAGGCCCCTGCCAGCCACACAAGTGGGCTGAGCAGAGGGGATGGAGCTGAAGCCCCTGTGTCTCGGCGGGGTTGGATAGTGTTTATTTTTTCCGAATAAAGCCAAATTGCAGTAAGGATATCACAATAAACAGAAAGAGGTCACATTTGCAAGAAACGGATCACTTTTATTAGAGTAGATACAGCAATTCAGTACAGGAAAGAACTAGAAATGACTAATCACCAAACCTAATTCAAAAGGAGATCAGCACTAAATGCAGCCATCTGCCTAAATGCCAGGTAGCCCAGGCTTTCCTGTGCTTGAACATACTTCCACCAGTTTGTAGAGATTCCTTCTATTTTGGCTTTTGCCCCCATTTTGCCCTCCCCAACCTCCTCGTTTTTAAGGTGAAATTTCGAAGACTTCTAGTTCCTCTTGCCGTCGGCCGCCTTGTCTCCTTTGTCTGCAAGAAAACAGAAGGAAGGAGCAGCTGGCACTGAGGGGTGGCCACGGGCTGCGCTCTGCCAGGGACCCCGAGCTTAAGTCCTCCCTCATCTCTCATTCCCTTCTCCCAGTTGTTCTCCTCTTCCTAGCACTGACTGAAATCCCACCTCACTTTTACTCTATGACTGAAACTCTAAAGCTCAAGAAATATTTTACTTGCATGTTCCTACAATACCCCTGAGAAGTCTGAGCTGGCCAAGCTCAGACTTCTTGGATCCTTTCACCTGGGGGAATGATTATTCATTTGGTGATGTGCTTAACCTTTCTCCGAGCAGTCAGACATTTTTTACTGATGTCTAGCATCTTTTAATGGCTATAATTTGTTAAATTCTGGCCAGAGTCATCATTGGCTACTACTTAATTTGTTTTCAGAGGCAGTGCAGCTGCCCTGCCTCTAAAATAACCACAGCTACCACAGTGGATGCGTTTTTCTTTTTAGAATAAGGAAAGATCCTTACCAGCAGCAGCAGAAGGGGAGCCAAACATCCTGTAAAGCAAAGAGATAACAGATGAGAGGAGGGGTGGCAGCAGGGAGAGGGCTGCAGGAAGCAAAGTCTCGAGCAGCTACATGTTAGACATGGTCAGATGAGAGATGCTCATTTCCTTGCCACCCCCTTCAGCAAAAAAATTAATGGCTGAAGTGAAAAGACATTTCTGGAAGCAGGGAGTAAATGAGGAAATGAGTCCTACTTCATTTCTTGTTCTGAGCTATGAAATATTTTCCTCCTTGTGGCTATAGGGGAGATGACAGAGCTGCGGGCACTGCAGTGACTGTTGGAGACAAGCTAAGCTGCTCTGCATTCAGCCCCTTTCACAGCATTTATTTCTACAGTGGATTCTATGAGGGAAAACTGCTTACCTGACAATGGGAAGTTTGGGGGAATTTGGTATTAACCATTATTTTTATTAAATCGTCACTAACTGCATTAAGCTCCCTAAATGTCCGGCATGTGATTAGTTGCCACTGTGACTGTTGGCTGTGTTTAATCTTGTGCTGTTTGCCAATTGGACCCCTAGTTTTTTCTGCTCTTTGAGGTGCCTACGGGACATAAATGAAGCCTGGAGCCTTTCTAACATGGTGAAGAAAAATAATTAGTGAAACACGTTAAGCTGGCAGGAGCTGGAGGCTGCACAGCCACTCACTGGCTCTCCTGGCCCTCAAGCAGCTGGCGGTATGTGGCGATCTCCTGCTCCAGGCGCGTCTTGATGTCCATGAGGATCTTGTACTCGCTGTTCTGGCGCTCCATGTCGGCGCGCAGCTCGCCCAGCTGCGCCTCCATGCTGCCGATGAGCGCCTGGATCTGCGCCAGCTGGACGCTGTAGCGCCCTTCCGTGTCTGCCAGTGTGTTTTCCAGCGCCGCTTTCTGGGGACACAGAGCGGGAGGGAGGACGGGGAGGCTGCTGTGGGGAAGGGGCCCCGCTGGCGGGCGCGGGCGCCGCGGGGTGGGCACGCACCATGCTCAGCTGGCTCTGCAGCTCGATCTCCAGCCCCTGCAGCGTGCGGCGCAGGTCCGTCACCTCTGTCTTGCTGCTCTGCAGCTGCTCCGTGTTGACGGCCACCTCGTGGTTCAGCTCCTCGGTCTGAAACGGGGCAAACCTTACGTGAGAAATGCCAGGCTTCTTCCTAGAGCTCATGAGGCTTTCACAGCACAGTACATTTTAAAAACTATTTTCTTTCTTTCATGGATCTTGTGGTTAGCATGTTATAACAATGCATGATTTGAGGGTTCTCTACCTTGCTGTGGAACCAGGCCTCAGCATCCTTCCTGTTCTTTTCAGCCAGGTACTCGTACTGCTCTCGCATGTCCGCCAGGATCTTGGACAGGTCAACCCCAGGAGCAGAGTCCAGTTCAACGCTGACTTGGCCGGCCACTTGTCCTCCCAGGGCACTCATTTCCTACGGCAGCAGGGCAAGGGAAGACGAAAGAGGGCATGAGCATCAGCTGAAAACATCTTGCACCCTCTTTTCTATCTTTAAGGTGCATTGCCTGGCTAACTATCCTTAAGTACTTCCAGAGGGTTCAGTTACTTAGTCTACACTGCTGGAGAGCCCAAGGCAATCCTGAGGACTCCCCCTTCACACACGCTGCTTTTCTAGTGCTATTTTCAGATGTGTCCTGGGGTTTTACGTACCTCCTCGTGGTTCTTCTTGAGGTAGGCCAGCTCCTCCTTGAGGTTCTCGATCTGCATCTCCAGGTCAGCCCTGGCCAGGGTCAGCTCGTCCAGGACCCTGCGCAGGCCGTTGATGTCGGCCTCCACGCTCAGGCGCAGAGCCTGCTCCGTCTCAAACCTGGCAGCAAGAAGACAGTCATGAAGGACATCGAGATTTCACCCAACCAAGGTCAGAGGGGCTTCAAACCTTCAAAACAACAGAGCAAAACAGAGCTGCTGAGGAGAGCTGGGGAGATCAATGCATGGAGTAAATGTATCCAGGTTTGTAGGGCTAGAAACCTGGCATTCAGTGAATGTTCAGTGTTAAACCAGTCTCCATATGTGCTACATGATACAAAATTGTCTGTAGGGTAGATGAGCCTTTGAGCAATTCCATGAAGGGTTGGACCACAATGACAAGATTGAACTATTGAAAATACACAATCATTTATTAACTTTTCTTTGCTTTTTGCACAGCCACTACCCTGTCACTCAGCAGGGGCACACACCAGCACTAGAGACCCTTTGCCTTCCAGAAAATACTCACTTGGTTCTAAAGTCATCAGCAGCCAGCCTGGCGTTGTCAATCTGCAGCACCACCTTGGAGTTGTCGATGGTGGCAGCCATGATCTGTGGACAAGGAGAGCGATTCAGCGCCGAAGGCGGAACCGCTTCCCCACACAGAGCTGGGCTGCCGTGGGCTCAGGGGCAAAGCAACAGGCGAGTATGGCAAATATATAGCAGAGATCTGTCACATCTGTATACTTGGAGTACAGTATGTTTGCATACATAATGCAATAACATAAACAGCACACGTTCCCACTTCATTCCTGCACTCCTTGAATATGTTTTTATTTCTTAGACTAACCACTGCTCAGTGACTCTCCTAATGCACTATGAACAACCATAAGAGCAAAAATATATATTTGAAAAGGATTAAGTTTTTATCTGGAAAACTTGTCTTTTCATCACAAAGTTTCAAAAATCAAAAGATCATCTAGAAAAGCAGCCAGAACATCTTCCCTTCCCTAACTAAGGGGAATAAAGGACAAGTGGGAAAAGGACACTACAATGAGAAAATCTAATTCCCCATGGCGTTTTCTCCTGGGATGGGGTTGCTGAAGCCGAGGGGAAGGTGAATGGTTAAAGCAAGAGCAAAATAGCCGCAAGGGAGGTGTCATGAACTCCAAGCTGAACCTCCCGTTTTCCTTCATTTATTTGCCTAGTTTAGTCAGCGGCTCTGTGTGTTTGCCAGGGTGTGTGTCCTCCTAAAGCAACCTGTTATCGCACAGTCTTGGCTATTGGGGCAACATGGATCCTGCTGTTATCTGTGCCATTGATTACTGCGTGTCCACTGCTTTATGCATAAGCTAAATATTGCAGTGCTCCTATTTCCCTGCTAGCTCAGGGAAGTGAATCCTACAAGGCAAGTGGTGAGAATCCTACAAGATGGTGAGAAAATGGTGAAATACTCTTCACAGCTGCAAAACTGACCTGGACCAACTCTTATTTTTCCTGTTCAGACAATGTGGTTGTGCCTGTCCAAAGGTTTGCAAGCTGTGAGGCGGGCAAGAAATTGGTTTGGTCTGATTTAAGTTTGGTCTGATTTAGGTTTGGTCTGATTTAGGCTTGCTTTATATACATACACATACATACAAACAAACATAGACAGATATACAGCTCAGTTAATTCTGAAAATAAGTGAAATACCAATAAGTCCTATCTGCAGAAGCTACTGAAAAATAGAAAAAAGTTCTGCACAAAACTCTGCAAAATTAAGTGAAGCTGTTAGAGAATTTGCTGCGCCTGCTGGAGCACTGTTCAGATTTACCTCTGTCTGCTGTGGTCTCAAGTCCACTAATCCTCATTGCTGGCTGTTAAAAACAAGTGTTATCGGGGACCTAAGCACAGAGGGATCTTAGGCTGCCTGCTCTATTCATTGTCTTAGCTAACGTTTTCAAAATGAGTTGATTTCCTACAGAACCTGCTCGTTATCCATCCCTGCTGACTCACTACGCATTCATTTTGTCTTCTTATCGTTTTCGTAATCCGCCATCCCTCCCGGCTGTTTTTCTAGTAAAGATTTTCTGTTTGTGCAAACGAAGCTGCTTTTTAATAAATGCTAACACCTACCTTTTCTCGAAGGTCTTCGATAGTCTTGTAATAAGAACTGTAGTCCCGAGCAGGGCCTGGTCCTTGTTTCTGGTACCAGTCTCGGATTTTGATTTCGAGGTCCGAATTTGCCTCTTCCAGCGCTCGCACTTTGTCCAGGTAAGATGCCAGGCGATCGTTCAGGTTTTGCATAGTTGTCTTTTCGTTGCCTGCAAGGAGGCCATCGCCAGTGCCCACACAAGCGCCGTAGCCACCACCGAAGCCACCACTGAAGCTATTGCTAAACCCACTGCCATAGCTGCTACCAACAGCGCTCCCGAGGCCCGAAGAGACAAAGCGAGCAGAAGACACCTGGACACCCCGGCCACCCGATCCGCCGTGGATGCTCGGGGCCCTGAAGGAGCCCCCAAAGCGGGCTGGGGAGCCACCAAGCCCCCCAGACACAGAAGAGGTGGTGTGCCTGAAGCTGTAAGTGGCCATGGTGAGAAATGCCCAAGCCTTGACCCAAGCTACAGTTCAGGGAGCGTGTGGCGGGCGCAGCGCTGTGCGCGGCTCTCCCCCACCCCACGCTTTTATGTGGCTGCAGAGGGAGTTGTCTCTCCGAGGTGTTATCTGAGCCCTGGAATTTTTCGGCCGGAGCCTTCTGCCAACGCAGCAATTGCTCCCATTGGTCAGCGGTTGTCAATGGGCTGCGGTTCTTTGCCAAATACCTCCGTACCTGGGAGCTCCTTCCCTCCCCCAGAGCCACTTCCGCTTGGAACAAAAGGGGGATTCAGAGGACAGGTCCCTCTGCTCATAAATCTAGAATTACTGCTCAGCTGAGCTCAGACACAAGGGCCAGGAGCCCACACCTCCGCTGCCCCGGGCACCGTGACCATGGGGAAGCCGCACGGTCACTTGGTCACGTAAGCTCGGCCGAGGGTTTTAGTACAGACGGATTCAGCTGGACTGATATCAGAGCGCCAAGGGAGCCGGGGAGGGGAGCTGCCACCTGCTCCCACTTCCAGCACTTCCCTTGTGAAGGCCCTGCTTCCGAAAAGAGAAATTCCACTAAGGTTTCTTTGCTCTCAGTGTCTCTGGATGAAAATGTGTGTTTTTGTGCAAACGAGAGTCCTCTTTGGAACCGTAGTTGCAGCAGAAATGAGGTTTCGACTTCCTCAGGGATCTCTGCCGTGAGCAGCAGCAGGAAAAGGGGCCTGGTCAGGCAGTATGACCTTTCACTGTAAGCAAAACAGGAAAATAAAGGAAAAAAAGGAGAGAAAAAAAGCAGAATCACCTAGTCTTTGGTCTTTGAGATTCATGAAAATGTTATTTCTAAATTGTTTGAATCTTAAATGTTTAAAGGTGCCCTGCAAGAAGTGCACACGCCGCACCAAGGCTTGTCCAGTCTTGACGTACACAAAAACGCCTCAGGAGTGTTAAACAACACAGCAACGCCTCGCTGCAGTGCGGAGTGGGATGTCAAACCGCAGGGCAAGAACAGGGAGTGCGAGAGAGCAAACAGGCAGGCTGGAAGCGGGCCAGGACACCTGTATCAACAGCTCCATTACAAACCTGCTCTATCTGATTAGACTGTATCAAAAAGAGCAAATCTGCGAGCACCCACTCAGAGTATCCCACTGTGGCCACGCGTGCACCGCGTGTCGCCCGGCCGCCGCGCTCACCACCGGCTCCCCGGCTTGCATGGCGGCTGCGTGGAGCCTTCCTAGGGGAGATGAGGGGGGTCCTGCCTGCCAGACCCCCCGCTCCTTCCATCCTCCCTGGCTCTGCACGTCCTGTTCTGCTGGGGGCAGGAAAACCTGCCCGGCCGGTCCCTGTTCCAAGGAGCGCCCCGGTCTGCGGTCTGCGGCAGGCCAAGAGCAGGGATGGGGACTCCTTGTCAGCCCCGATCGCCGTGGGTAGAGCCAAGGGGCTGTGAGGCGTCGCTTTTCCTCACTGCATGAGTGGATTTTTCTCTAAGGATTTTTGTACTGCCTGAATTTCACTGCTGCTACGACTGTGCTAGGCCTGTAAATACTGGCTGTGTCCAAAAGCAGCTTTCTCGTGCTGTTTTGTCTCTCTCTTGGACGGAGGCACATTGAATTGGGACATTTCAAAGAATTCCTTGAGATTGTGGTGCCAGGCAAGGGGAATGTGCCCTCGGCCAGGGCCCTGCAGGGTTAAAGACCACGGTAGGGCGTTTTCGTTCCGAACCCGCTGCCTTCTCTGCGCCTGCCGGCAGAGGTTGCTGTGCGAACCGGCCACAGCGCCGGCCTCGTCACGTACCTGGGAACGGGAAATGCTTGAGCCTGGGGTCAGCTCAGCCCGTTGCTTTGATGGGCTTTAATAGGGCGGTGGGCGAGTCAGAGCCCCAGCAAAGGCAGGGGACGCGCAGGGACGTCTGCGCTGCAGGGCCGTGGCTGCAGCCACAGTTTGGGGCCTGGGGCCGCCCGCCCGGCTGGGCTGTCGCCTCCTTCCCACCGGAGACGGCAGAGCCTCCTGGGCCTACGAGCAGCCTATCGTTGTCCTCAGACTGTGGTCAAACGGGTGTTTTATCCCAAGCACCCTACAGGTCTCAGGGCATGGTGGGCTTCGGGCCTGTTTTTGAGGCAGTCGGGAGTGGCTGATGAGGGAGACGCGTAGCACAAGGCAGGATTGGAGCCAGGAGGAGTTTGTGGCTGCCGGTAGGACTGGGGGAGAGGCCGCTTGGCCTTGACTTCACAAGTCCTGTTTGCTTCCCTCCCTGTTCCACAGGGTGCGAACGTGTTGTGATCCACAGGCAGCTTGGTGCCCTTCCAAGAGATAAATAACTTTTGGCCACAAATGGGGCATTTGAGGTACCCTGAGCGTGGCTGTACACCCCAGTGCGTTGCTGTTGGGCCGAGCAGCGAGCGGTAGCGCCGGCTGTCGAGCGGGGAGCCCGCGGCCCGGCCAGACCCGCCTTGGTTGCGCAGAATCAGTGCCCGGCTGTGGGGCAGACCCTGCGCAGCCGCCTCGCAGCACCCACGAAGGGTGATGATCCCATGCTGATACCCAGCGGGGCCGCTTTGAACCGAGGAGCCGTTTCACCCGCTCTGCCCCCTCACACGGGGCACGTCCCATGGCGAGAAGCAGCTCCAGGAGGAGCATCGGAGCCCACAGCAGCAAGAGCCAAGGAGCCAGAGCCCTGCGTGCACCCGGAGCGCCCAGCACGGCGCAGGGTCCTCCTGAGCGCTGGCCCTCCTGGGGAAGGGGAACCTCTCGCTGCGACTTAGCGGACAAGGACAGACATCATTGGAGAGTGGCAGAGGGGCTGTCTGCACCTGAGGGACTCTTTGCTCACCCTGAGGTAAATGTTTTCAATTTACCAAACGTTTTGTGAAGTTCTGGTTTTAATCACTCTAAATGGTTCTTTCAGTTCAGCTGCTCGCCTGGATATGCAGCTGCTTGACACCCCTTGCTGTCTACACGTGAAAAAGGGCTTCCCTTGTCCCTTTCCTTCCCCGTAACTGTCACTCCCGTGTTCAGGGTGAATGTAGTTCTTCTGCTCCAGATGGTTCTTGCAGACGCCATCGGATTTAGTTAGGACAACTTTCTGGGGCCCTATTAAATAACATGCACAGCTTTAATTTCCAGGTGAATGTCTCTCACTTTTTCCACCTAAATCTGAATATTCATAAAATTAATAAGAGACCAGATGGCTTGCTGGACACATATTTTGCTTTGCATTGCAGAAAAGTTTTATTAGAGATATTGTTATCAACAGAAAGAAGATCACTAACTTTGGTGCATATTAATGAATAGAAATTACAGTGACTGTGTATGGAGAGCAATACAAAAAGGAAGAAGTTGTAGGTTTGCAGAGGAGTCATCTTAGCCTCATGGGGTACTTTGGCAGAGCAGCCCGTGTTGTGGAGGCTCACAGTGGACGTCTGCGTGGGCACAGAAGGCATCATTCCTTTCAGCCTAACACACCCTTGGCTGCCCTGGGGAAGGAAGAGGAAAGCATTAATCCAAGTGATGGGGAGATCAAGGGCCTCCTGCAGCCCAGCTGGTTTCGAGGTGGCCGGTCATGTATGAGCCCGTCTGTATGAGCAAAGAGCTGGGGCAGAAGCTTGGTCTGTGTCTGTACGTGAAGCTAAGACACCCTGAAGTGCTTTGATACTGCATGGTTTCATGCCTATTGCAATGAGAACGTAACACAGGGAAGAGCATTAACAAGCAAACAGAAATGAAGCATAAAATAGGAAAGCCATGAGGTAAATTAGGGATTCTTACCTGTCTTCTCCCCATACTGGCTATGGGAGTAGGAAGAAGAAGAGTAGGAATGAGAGGCTCCTCCGCCTCCTTGAACAGACCCTTGAGACATCCTGCAGGAGGGAAGCGGTTTTAATGACTGGGACAGGACGACCTTAACAGACATGCTGTGATGTACCGTGCCCTGCGTAAACAGCTCTAAAATTTGGAGACAGTTCTTTTCATTTTGTGATTTCTTTCCCTTCCAGCTCTATTTTCTTAGAAAGCTGCCAGAACAGAAATAACCAAGGACAATAAAAGTAAGTACTGCTCTCCTATTCCCGCTGGGATTGTTCATCAAATGAAAGAGGGAAGTTCATTACACTGTGCTTCTTGGTGCTTCCTCTCATGAGATTTATTCTATGTAAGCAGACCAAGAAAATTGGGACAAACTATAAAAGAATATTGACTGAATGCTTTACTTTTTCCTCTATGTTTCTTCTGCTTACTGAAAATATAAAATATGCATTTCAATGCAGTTACTGTGAAAAATGTGTTCAGATTTAAGCTATAGACTTATATAGACTTATATAGACTTATAGACTATAGAACATTGCAATCTGTCTTCTGCAAGTAAACATAGAGGCAAGACTGTGAGGGAATTAAGCCCTTATTTACAAACAGCATACGTACGCGATGTCCTGCTGTCCCTCCTGCAGCAGGGCCCGGTACTGAGCGATCTCCTGCTCCAGGCGCGTCTTGATGCCCAGCAGCATCTTGTACTCTTGGTTCTGAGTCTCCATCTCGCAGCGAATACTGGCCAGCTCCTCCTCAACAGAGTTAATCTGCCCTTGGAGCTGCTGCAGCAGGCAGCCGTAGCGAGAGTCGGTTTCTGCCAGGGAGTTTTCCAGAGAGCTTTTCTGCAAGGCAAAAGGCAGGAGGTTAGGACGGGAGCACTAGCGGGGGCTGCGTTTGGAGGAGGCGAGGACCCCGCGATGGTGCCCACGTACCGTGCTGAGCTGGGCCTGCAGTTCGATCTCCAGGTTCTGCA
>VZSG01001079.1:0-28297 GCA_013398315.1 Nothoprocta pentlandii | reverse complement strand
GTGCTCGACGTCCTCTTGATGCTGCAGCTCATGGTGAAGGCAGACGGTGTCCAAGCGAAAGCTGCTGCGGTGCCAGGTCCAGGAGAGCTGAGTGCAGCGTGCCCGTGTGTGCAGCTCCCTATTTATACCCTGCTGGTGGGTGTCACCACGAGGCCCTGCAGCTTCCCATGGGCTTTGCCAGCCTTGGTGCTCATGCCAAAAGTGATGTGCTTAGGAAATTTTGTCTTGGGTAAGTAATACCCATTACCGTTCTCTGCAGGTATGTCTATGCTGATTCACCCTAAGCACACACTATAATTTCACATGGGTGGCTCTTTCTTAGCTATTTTCTTGGATAATACCAGATCTCACAGCTTATCCTATCCACCAATATATCTCTAGTAAAAGGAGTTTAATTAGAGCTCCACCCAGGTCATTTGTCTCCTTCCACCTTAATTTGGTAGAATTCTGTATTTTCTTGTCTCTCATTTATTGTAACAAACAATAATTTTTAAGTCCAGCAGCATCCCAGTGGCTTTTTGTTTTTAACTTACATGAGATACTCGGAATTCCTCTTTCAGTTGTTGAAACATACAGCTCATTTTAAAAGCTCCCTTCCCATCTCTGTTGTAGAAGAGCAGTTTACTCCATTGTCCTTATTCCATTATTACGGCCTATACTAGGGTAAGGTCCCAATGGGAGCTGTTTTTTTCTGAAAATGCAAGATTGATATTTTAATCATTTCTGTGGTTGAGTAAAACTGTGGTCAGCCACAGAAACACTTTGCAAGGGGAAGCACAGTATTTTCTTTTCTCAGAAAATACCCAGGAAATCCCAGTAAATTTGATTTTATATTATGCATTTTTAAAGGAATTGGAGGAAAAGTGGAAAGAAATTTTAGCATTTCAGTTTTTAATATTTCAGATTTCCTATTAATAATAGGCATTTTCAGTGTTGGATGTTGAATGATATAATGCAGTTGAAGAAACAAAATCAGTTTGATTGAAAGATATAGTACCAAAGATTAGATCTGTAAAAAAACATGATCATTAACTGAAGTCATTAGAGGGAATTGCGATGAGAGCTTCCCATTAGTGAGAGAATGTCTTCTGACACAAAACAGGCCCAAGACACAGCTTTGTATTTTTTTTCCACTGCCTCTGCAGTTTGGGCTGCTCAAGGAGAAGCTTTTTCCATCTGTGCCCAACCCTTGGTGAACCCGAGAGGAGCCCTGAGAAGCGGCTCCTGCCCTGGCTTCCAGCTGCGCATCAAACCCAGCATTGCTATTGCTTCCACGGGAGGAGCACAGGGAGCTGGTGGCACCTCTCGTGAGTTACGTGCTCCAAAGCGCATGGAGGGGGGATGAATTCAGCCTACAAGTACAGAAGGAAGAGATTCTGTGTCACAGATGGAGAAATCATCTCACTGAACATGGCAGAAGAAGAGTGAGAAGGGATCGGTGCGTGGCACATGGCAGGGAGCATCAGAGGAGGGAGGACAGAGGTTTGGATGAGGGAGCAGAGTGCCTGTGTGTGCCGTGTGCTCAGGAAGGAGCTCGGGCTGGAGTCCTCAACAGCAGTGTCTTCTGGTTGTTTTGGGTTGGTTGGTTTGTCTGTTCTTTTCTTTTTTTTTCATTAAATTCCCCTAGACTCGGGAAGTCTTATCAGGAAGATATCGTTGAGGTGGAAAGGACCTTTCTATGCTGTTGCCACGAGAATATTTGCTGCTGTCTGTAGAGGTACCTTAGTCCTTGGAGGATTAATATGCGGAGATATAAACTGAACATGCTGAATCCCAGAGCTTGAGCTGGGCTGCCTGGAGATCCATCTGTGTAGCTCTTACCAATGGCTTCCAAGGAACATAGAAGAGCTCTGGCTCTAGCAGGAAAGGGATTTGGGGATGCAGAAAATAGTCCTGAAAAGGACACAAAACTGTGAACTTAAAGCAGAACCGAATCATGGAAAATATCTACAAAACTCTGAATTATTTTTGCCTCCTTTTATCAGCTAGCTTTGTTTAGAAGCACCTTCCTCAGGTCGTGCATGATTTTGTAGTTGATTCTTTGTTCTTTATATGCTTGCAATTCTGTCTACTATTAAACAGTAAAGTGCTAATCAGAATGTGTTGAGTCACCCATATAAAGGAATTAAAGCTCTTTCCTCACTGGGTGCAAGTCCTTAGTCACACTTTCTTCATGAGGTTTATGAAATTCATCCTTATTGTTCTGTATGGGAAGGCTATTGCTCATTGCTTCAGTGTGTTACCAGCAATGTTGTATTTCTGATGCCTCCCAAAAGCCTAGTGTCTAATCCACAAATTCTGAAAATTTGTGAGTAATCACATTTCTAAATAATCACTGCGTGTTTCTTTTGCTGCCGTTTGAGTCTGCTCATTGCACACGTTGCTTCGGGGGCACACAGATCCTGGATTTCCTAATTCTCCATGCAGATGCCAGCTGTATCCCGCTTATCCAAACAGTCTCACCCTCCAGTTTCACAATTTTTTCCTCAGATTATGGACAAGACAATAAGGTTCTTTATCCCCTGCTCACACTCACTTTTAATGTCCCAACCCATCCCAGGGGCTTCACCTGAAACTCCTTCATTGCGTCTCACATGGTCTCTTCTGAGGTGCCCTCTTCATACTCTTGTTTTAGTTCCCTCTGAGCTTCCATCTCCCTGTGAGGAGGAACTTCTTCACTGTGAGCCCTGGCACAGGCTGCCCAGGGAGGTTGTTGAGGCTCCTTCTCTGGAGGTCTCCAAACCCACCTAGGTGCCACCCTGTGCCCCGTGCTCTGTGTGTCCCTGCTGGAGCAGGGGGTTGGACTAGATGATCCCTAGAGATCCCTTCCAACCTCAGCCATCCTGGGATTCATCCTGTGGCACATACTGCTTAGTGCATGCGAAGCAGCCGTGTAAATAACGTCTCTTTCATGGGTGAATTTGAAGCGCAGGCCGAGGTGAGCGGAGGGAGCTGTAACGTGCCCCTGCAGCAGGTAACCCCAGTGCCGTCCCCTGCAGTGAGCCCGTGGCCTCCGCACCCGTTGCTTGCCCTGGCATTGCCCGGCCGCCCCTCGCTGTGAGCCTAGCGAGCCTCTCCTCTCTCCATCCCCACCTGAGCCTCTCCTCTCTCCATCCCCACCCTTGTGAGTCGGCCTCTTCAGCCTCCAATCCCTGGTGCTCCTTCCTCTTCCACGCAGGACGGGATTTCTCTGACTTTTTCTGCCACTAGAGGCCACTCCCTGAGCACGTAGATCTGGATCCAAAGCTGGGCTTGTGACCTGCACCCTGCCCTTCTGCAGCCCGCTGGTAATTTGGCCCCATGGTTGCTGTTGGGCACCGTGATGGTCTTTGGAGCTCCTGCCTTGGTGGGTAGGTAGGTGGCTTCACCGCAGACCTCCCCTCCAGCTCTGGCCAAGTGCAGCGCCTTCTGCACACACTCATGGGCTGCATGGGCATGCGCTTCTGCCAGGAGGCCAGGCCTGTCTATCTGGGGCATGTTTTGGCATGGCTTTGCATTTGCATTTCAAGTGATTACACCACAGAATCGAAAATATTCCTAGACACAGGTTTCTGGTTGCATAAGACAGAAACGAAGTTTTATTAGAGACATCTTTTGGATACAGAATAACCATCAAATTGGAAGAATCTGTAAGCAGGAGGTTCGAATGTCAGTGCTGAACCCACGAAGCATTCCAGGCAGAAGCAGCGCATAGCGTGCAGAGCAGAGGGAAGGTGGCCCAACTGAGCAGCTCTGATGGGCCTGTTCTGGATAGATGGCACCTGAGGCTCGGAGAAAGGGGCAAGAGCCTCTCTCTCTCCTCAGGAATGTGGAGACTGCAGAGCGTTTGTGCAGATTTCTGTTTGGACGGTCTGGTGCTGAAGGATCATCGGTTCTTAATCAAAAGACTTTCTTCCGTATGCTGTTTAGAGACAAACAAGCCATTAATTTCAGCAGCGTTGGCACCAATCTCTGAGGCACCAGATGAAAAAGAAGCCTGACCATGTGATAGATGATCACCAGCTATTCCAAAAGCATAAAGGAAAACTTCTCTGTTGCATAGAAATGGTATTTTTACGAACATTCTGCAAAGAATTAGATGAAGAAAACCAACTAAGGTTTTAACTACATGATATGCTGATGTCCTCTATGTATCTTAAGAGGAGTTGGTCCTTGGTACACAATTACGGATGATTCTGTAATACAAGTGAATTCACCACCACCAAGAAATGGTAGTTTATCCACAGGACTGTGCTCAGATCAATGTGTTGAGGTAGGATATAAATCAGTAAGGTTGTGATGGACAGAATATTGTGTCTGGGTAACAGTTCTCACCTTGGTTTCCACCACCGCATGAGTGAGACTGGGACGATGAAGAGTAGGAGTGGGAGCTGCTGACGCCTCCAGAGACTCTTCCTCCGCCTCCTCCTCCACTGATACTACCACTTCCCCCTCCTCCTCCTCCTCCTCCTCCTCCAATGATCCCGCATGATCCTCCCCCACTGCCTCCTCCCATCCCTCCTCCGCTGCTTCCTCCTCCCATTCCAGCACTGGAAGAAACGCTGCCTCCTCCAAATCCTCCGCTCATGCCACCGCTTCCTCCTCTCCCTCCTCCGGAGTAGCCACCACCTCCTATTCTGCCTCCTCCCATTCCTCCTCCCATTCCTCCTCCCATTCCTCCTCCTGGGATGCTGCAAAGAGAGAAAGAGGGAGAGAAAAAAAGAAAAAAGAAAAAAGATAATTAGTCAGGTACATTTTTCATCTCAGAAGGAGACCTCTCTCCAGCTCCTGCGCAGAATCCTGCACTTCTGCTTTGGGAATTAGCCCAGATCAGCTATACAGCAGATACAGTCCCAAAAATCAGGCACCCTTTTAATATCAGTTTGAATATGCCCTGGAACTCGAGCGCTTTTATGAAGGTTAGGAAAGCCGTGGGCATTTCTCTGCCCCCAGCCCTTTCCAAGGCTATGTCTGCGCGTTCAATTCCTGGCCATTTCTGGGCTCACAATGAAGGCAGGGTTGTGTGTGGCATTCCTTGTCCACCCCAAAGGGGTGGCTCAGACCTTTGTGTTAATTTTCCTTCACGTGATCTCTATTCTGAACAGCTTGTCAAGAAATTGCCAGCACCTCATACCTTGGAGGCATGGGTCAAGATAGCCAAATTAGCCCATTTTCAGCATAAAACCTGTTTTGCAAATCTGAACCATTTGCTGATGATTTACTTCGTGACTCATCCATCATCCCTGGCTTTCCCTACTGCTCTCATCTCTTGGCAGGTTACGTACACAAGGTCCTGCTGCCCTTCCTCAAGCAGGGCCCGGTACTGAGCAATCTCCTGCTCCAGACGGGTCTTGATGCCCAGCAGCATCTTGTACTCCTCGTTCTGGCTCTCCATCTCGCAGCGGATGCTGGCCAGCTCCTCCTCCATGGGGCCGATCATGCCCTGGATCTGCTGCAGCTGCATGTTATAGCGGCGCTCGGTGTCCTCCAGGTTGGACTGGAGAGAGTCCACCTGAGAATGGGAAACAAAATGTGCTGGTTAGAGGAATGTGCCAAGTTTAATTCATTTTGGGGAAAAAAAACATTTTTTTTTTTTTTGAAAATAGAGAAAAGCTTCTCTTTGGTAATTGCAGGTAACCCAGCACCCCTCTCCCTACAGATGGAGCGATTGCAAAATCGGCCCTGTCTCCATGTGTGGAACGTCAGCCTGTGCCCTCGGGGAGGCAGGCGCATCTGCGCTGACCTACCATGCTGAGCTGCGACTGCAGCTCGATTTCCAGGCTCTGATATTCACGGCGCAGCTCGGAGACCTGGTGGTTGCTTGATTGTATTTCCTGGCCACTTGAGTGCACTTGTTGATTAACTTCTTCCATCTGAAAAGTGCACATACAACATTAATGTATTTGGTTGTAAATGAGCAATGGGGGGTTATGACAAAAGCTCTGAGAAAACCATAAATATGGCTGAGAAAGATGTAATGTAAACTGTCCGTGCACTCTTCCCACATGCCAATCCATTCCAAACCTCTTTGTAATTCACTGTATTACTGACACATGCTTTAATATGTAGCCTTAATACTCCAGTGCTAATCTGTTACAGTGAGCAGCTAGAGCTAAGAGTGTAAAGTTTGTGCACCTTAAACACTACATGAAAGGCAGCTGCTCCTGTACGAGGCATGAACAGGGCCTGTTCTTTGTGAAAGGTTTAGCAAGTTATGGGTATTGTACCTTACCTTGGTTTCATACCAACTTTCCACCTCTCTGCGGTTGTTCTCAATAAGACGTTCATATTCATGGCGCATTTCATTTAATTTTTCCATCAAATTAATGCCAGGAGTAGCATTGACCTCCACGTTGACGTCACCACCAGATTGTGTTTGCAGTCCTCTCATTTCCTGCAAAAATCAATAAAAACCACAGGTTCTCAAAACATATAGGCAAGGAGAAAGCTCTTTGTTTGAAATAAAGGAAAAGAAATGGAAGGTGAATCTTCGTGCATCTGTACTGCTCCTCAAAAGAGGCCTTACCTGTTCCTGCCATGAAATGACACGTTTCCACCATTGCTGAGCCCACCTTTGCAGTGAGCCAGACAGCACGTACTCACAGACCCTGACTTCTTTGCTTTGGGGCCCTAGGTAATTCCATGCCATGTGCTCTTCGGGAGAATCCCTTGGGGTTTTTTTCTTCTCAATGGGAAATACTATCTCGAATAACATAAATGTTGTCTTTTGACTTCTCCATATGTACTATTCAGTTTTCTTGCTGTGACTTCAACAACAAAATTGTACTCTGGTAGTGAGAAATGTTTGCTTCTCTGCTCTCATTTTGCCTACTCTTGACCTAGATATTTTGCTATATCAGTTCCAGGCAGTGAGAACTATGGAGACTGCTACATACTTCTGCAAATCAAAAATAGATCATCTCAAGTTGAAAAATCAAAGCCAGCACCTCAAATATGGTTATTCCTAATGGAACACATCAACAGGAAAGTCTTTAAGTGCTGACTTTTCATTAGTTATTATTTTAAGGTGTGGGGAACTTACCTCTTCATGGTTCTTCTTAAGATAGATCAGTTCCTCTTTTAGGGATTCATACTGTGTCTCCAGGTCGGATCTTGCTAGAGTCAGTTGATCCAAAAGTGGACGTAATCCATTAATATCACTAGCCACACTCTGGTGGAGACTGTACTCAGTTTCATACCTAAATCACAAATAAGAAAGTAAAAGTTCTGCCAGACTCTGCTACCTTGTGAACAGTTCTCAATAGCACATCTTTGGCCCTGTTGCTTTTTCATGGGCCTAATGCTCTTTCCATCTCCAACAGTTTTATTTGATTTTAGTGGAATCTCTCTATAGGATTGATTTGATGAGGATTAAATTTATCAAGCCACAAGCAAAGATGGAGAAACTTAGACTGGAGTCCTTTAATAATTTGGTCCAAAATAATAATGAAAAACCAAACCAACACTAGTCGGTCTTTTTCCAACAGTTATCTGTAGTGTGGTTGGAGTCAAAACACTGTAGTGTCTAGAAACATTGGGAATATGAGTTCATGGGGGTAAGGTGAAGGAAGGTGACTTGAGACCCAAGGGGAAGACTCACTTCAGTCTAAAGTCATCCACAGTCATCCTGGTGTTGTCAACATCGAGAAGGATCCTGTGAAGGTCCACGCCAGCACTAACAATCTGCAAGGGAGAGGACAGAAGACATTTGATCAGACACCATTTCAGTCTGGCACAGGAAGAGGCAAGAAATGTCTATGCAGATGCACACTGCAGAAGGTCCCCATGGGGATGTGAGGCCTGAGTAGCTGCAGGGAGAAAAGAGCTTGTTTCCATCTCAGCTAAAAGAAAGCAATGTTATATAAAATCTGTCCTGGTTGATGTCTTTGCTGTCCATTTTGCTTTACAAATATCCTTTCAAAAAACAACACCTTGTTGGAAAGAATAATTAAACGAGCTCCTTATTCTCCCCGCACAGTGGGAAATTCACAACCATTGCAATATTCGTGTAAGACATTTGAGACTCTTCAGACTGCAGAGGAATAGCATTAAGCTGGGCACGACGACCCACAAATTGTCTCAGCCTGTATATTCGCAAAAAGAGGGAATTCCTCTATGGCTTTACTGGCACAACGTAGGCAAGACCCAGCTGGATCTCCCACGTGAGCGAGTGAGGAGCAAATAAACAACAAAGCCACAGGGTTAAGGGAGGCCCTGAGCAGTCCCCACGATGGAGGCTCTAGGCAGGACCTGCCCTTGCAGCCAGCAGTGCTGTGACCCACATATGCCAGAGCAGAGCAAAGCTGGCCAGCCTTCCATGGGCTGCTTTGGGGCTGCCTAAAACCAAGGAGGGAGCATACTGGCCCAAAGAGAACCTTGTGCTGGACAAGGCCAGGTCATTCTCATGATCATCTGCCCAAATTCAGTCTAATCCCACCATACCTGGTTTTGCAGATCTTCAATTGTTCTGTAATATTGGCTGTAGTCCTTGGACCCAGTGGGCCCTTGCTTCTGGTACCACTCTCTGATCAGACGTTCAAGTTGAGCATTTTCTTCTTCCAGGCCCCGCACTTTGTCCATGTAGGAGGCCAGGCGGTCATTGAGGTTCTGCATGGTCAGCTTCTCGTTTGTGGAGAGCAATCCGCCATCTTCACCAAATCCCATTCCACCAAAGCTGCCTCCTCCGTAGCTACCACCGCCAAAGCCACCGCTACCCCCAAAGCCACTAAATCCACCTCCACTGTAGCTGCCACCACCAAAGCCACCTCCACCAAGGCTGCTTCCATAACCACCTCCCATTCCTCCAAAGCCACCTCCACCGGATCCAAAGCCTCCTCCCATACTTCCACAGCCCATTCCTCCTCCTCCAAAGCTCCCACCGCTCATTCTCCCACCATAGCTACTACGACTAATCCGTCCGCAACTACCACTGCTAAATCCCCCTCCGTAGCTGCTCCTGGATCCTCCTCCACCAAAGCTTCTCCCGGAAAAGCCTCCTCCTCCTCCAGAAGAGGTGTACCTCCTGCTGGACACTGAGGAGTACCCCCCAGACTTCCGCACTCCCCCGCTGCTACTGCCACCACCACCACCACCACAGCCGCCACCGCCACCACCGCCACCACCGCCACCACCGCTGCCTCCGCCACTGGTTCTAGTGACGCTACTGGAAGACTTGGCGCCACAGCTCATGGTGGCAGCAGCAGGAGTCTAGTCTCGGTCCCAAATGGAGGTGCACAGCCTGATGCGATTCAGGGCTGTGAATTTGCATCCCCAGCTCTCCCTACTTATACTTTTGACAGTGGGTGTCACCACCGGGTGTTCCCTTCTCCCAGGGGATTTGCCAACTTTGTTGTTTGTGCCAAGAATAATTTGCTGAACAATATTTTTGTGCCGGTATCTCAAGCAATCTAGCCCATTGATGGGTAAATACTGTTTAAGAAAACGCTGCTTATTTCTTTGGGTGGCACTTTATAAATTTATTTTCTTCTGGGATAGGTTTTTTTTTTTTTTCTGCTTTATGTGGCTGCATCTCCTTTACTAGAGAAAAAACACTTTATCCAGTCAGGGTCCTGCATTAACTAATGCTGAGGTTAGTAGGGCTATATATAGAGATTTTTACTTCTCAGTTTTTCCCTAAATGAGATAACGTGATTCCCAAATATTTCAGGTTTAGATTGCGCATTTATCTTTTAATTTATTCCTCTGCTTGCTCTGCTCAGATTTTTGTAGATGCTGTTTTATCAAACACTATTTTTTGCCTTTTCATGTCATCAAAGATTTTTTACAGTGCTTATATTCTTTTTCTTCCTGTAGACAGTAGTGTATGACTGACATTAATGAGGTTGTATAGGTTGTTTTTTTAGCCTGTGCAACCTGTATGTCCCTGTCTTAAATGAGAGAATATATGTATTTATATGTATTTATATCAGAAACCTCTTCTGGGATTCTTATTTTAAAAGTCAAAGGCCTTTTTGTTTTTGAAGAAAGTGCTAGGACAACCTACAAGACAGCCAAGTCCTAGTCTTCCAAGAAAAGTTAAAAAGTATTGCTTTCACCAAAGAGCTCTGCATCTAAAATCGTAGGCTGACTACCTCTAATTATAATGGAAAGTCAATTGTAGCACAATTAGAGTTGTATTAACCCGGGCAGTGACCTATAAACCACCGTGGGGGAGGGTGCTTGGGGATTTCGTGTCAAACTGCTCATTATTTGCTTCTTACTGTGTCACATATTGCAGGCAAGAGTCACTCTGCAAACTCCTCATGGCACCAGCTCTACAAGAGCATCCTAAGAGCAGACTGAAAGGCTCTGCACGGAGCAGTGGGAATTGCGCTGCCGAGACCACAGCAGGAACCAGGGCTCGGGTCCTGAAAGAACTGAGCTGAGGAAGGCTTCTCATTGATTCTCCCTTCTAACTGCTGCCTTTGGCACCGAAAGAGAGTATCTGCGAGAGCTGCAGTGCTTCTGAGAAAGCCGTAAGAAAATTCTGAGCTGGGAGAAACTGTATTAACAAACAGCCTTCGTTTTCCGATAAATGCCTATAGAAAACATTTCTTATACTGCTGTTTCTTCCTTCTTGGTGGTGAAAACCAAATATTTTGGTTCAAGAGCAGAATTTAATTTCTGTAGCATCCGCTTTGCTCTGTTCTCAGCCTTTCATGCGAGCTGTAGCCGAGACTCCACTCCTGTAAGCAGCATCCCTGCTGCTGCATGGGACAAAGCCCTGGAGGGTAGTCCCTGGGCTCTTGGGCTCCTGCAGCAGCTGGACTGGAGGCCGGGGCTCCCTCCCTGTTGCTGTTCGGTCGGAACAAACTGCCCTGTTGGCCACTGGCAGTTTTGCTGCGTTTCTGACATGTCCTTATTGCTGCCCTGTCCTTATCCCAGCATCTCCAAGGACGGCATTCTGCAGGTGGCAGGGCAGTCCAGCCCTTGCTTTCCAGCAGCCACCTTGGTTTGGAAGGTGTCTTTATGTTGCTCTTGCTTTCTAGAGTCACCATCATCTCTTGCAAACTGTATTCCTAACTCCTAACGTTTTCACTTTAAATCATGCATTATTTAACATTTTCTGGTTGAACCCATTGTCCTGGCCTCTGAAGCTGTGCTCTTGCCAGCGTTGCTCTATTGCTGCTTGAGCAATCTCTTTCAAAAGCTCTGATTTTATCTTGCCGTTTGACATTTGGCGCACAAGTGATGAAAGGTTGCAAGCAGTGTGATGATGGGATAATTTGGCCCCACTTTGCAGCTGGAGGAAGGCAGTATCACTTCAGCAGCGTAAACACAGATCTGGGCCTTTGGTGCCTTATCTTATTGGAGCTGAAAGGTGCAGCCAACCTCAAGCAACACGTCTTTGGGTTTGTGATGTTTCCCCTCAGTGCTGGTTAGGTGGCTTTGCTCCGTGGGGACTTTTTTCCCAAATTCCAGATCACTGCGTTCAGTTGCCCATCATGGGTTGCCCTGAGACGCTCTTCATGTGAGTGCTCTTCACAGGCAAGCTAGAAGGATCCATAAGGGATTTAGTGCTAATGAACAAAAACCTCCAGGATTCTTGCAACAAGAGGACAAATGTTTGCCAGAAGAGTCTCTTAACCTGCTTCTGCACTTTGTGAACATCTACATTATTTCCTCTTTTATTTTTAGACTGCGTGTTGTACAGGGACTTGCCCCTGTTCATAGCAGGACTTGTCTGTTTTGGATAGCCCTCCAGATGAGGGCCTATCTCACTGCATGCTTGCAAGTAGTTGAATAGTAAAAGCAATTAAAGCAAGTGAAGCTGCTGAGGAAGGAGAGCTTTAGATAATCTCAGAATTTCTTTGTAATTCTGTTCTATTGCCACTACTCATATAAAGGAGGAACTCTAGTGAAAGATACTGCTTTTAGATCTATGGTGGCATTTAAGTGCTGTGCTCTTAGGATGTGCCTTTTTTATCTTCAGTGCTGCTATTGCTTCACTTTGTGACTAATTTGATCCAATTTGAGTTTTTTTCAGTTCCTGCCAATCAGAGAAGATCCTTTCTGTGAACAGATTTAATTCAGCCTTCCTGAGCTTTGGTTTCCAGAAGCCAGCAAGAATCTTTGTTCTCCGATGCTTTTTTAATGGATGGTGTATAATTTTTAGTTTGCTGAATTACTTGAAAGGAACTGCCAGTTTTAGGACCTTTTCTCATCTCTTTTCTGTGCATGATGCAGTTTAATCCTCAATGCTTTCATGCTGATACAGCATCCAATGTGCTATGTAACCACAGCCAACGACTCCTGAAGCAACTTTGCTCTGCTGGGACGTTCCTGTGACATGGGCTCTGGAAGGACCAGGCAGCTGCTTCTCCCACTGCAACAGTTCAGAGAAATGACTTTTCCTGCATTTCATTCTGACCCAGGACACAGTATTTGCAGATGGGCTGGCAATTAATGTTAAACAATAAAGAGATCAGCTGAATATACGAATAGGCAATTTTGAAATTTGCTCATATAATTACAATTATCCCTCCAAACAGGCAAATGAATTGCTTTAAGAGTACTGAAGCTGAGCATACAGGAGTGTATATGCTCATTTATTTTTGCCTAAGGCTCTTCTGCAGGTCTTGTTCCAACATGTGCTGCAATTTTCTTATTGGGGCACACGATATGTATCCAAATTGCAACATTTTGTGCTCATAAAATTAAAGCTTATTATTTAGATTATGCCTAACAAAGCGCATGCAAATGTCAAGGTTCTCCTTGCAACTCTGTTTAGACAGTTCAGTCCCACTCTCAGCATTCCCTGAGCTTCGACTCCCAACTCGGCTGCAGCTGGATTTCGTTCCCAGGGCCTGCAGTTGCTTTGGTTTTCTAGCTCTGAATACTCACAAATCTGTATTTATTTCTGCATATAATTACAACACAGCAATGCAAACATTCACAGCAGCATTACGCAGTGCAGTGTCCCAGCACGTTGTACTCCATGTCCCCACATTTGTTTGGTGCACGTTGTTGGACACGGTTCTGAGCTGTCTGCTCACCTCATGGTCTCTCTTTTCTGGGCTTTTCCAAGTTTTATTCTGTTTTGCTCTCCCATCTATTTGTTTCCGTAGAATTTCTTCTGCAAGACTAGAGATGTGGGAGTTAAGTAGTTGTGTAGGCAAAGACTGGAAGAGATTTGTGGTTTTGAGTTAAGAAGAGAGAGGAGCCAGAGCCTCCCAGAGCTGCTCCTACAGCGCAGGGAGTACGTCCTGAAACAGGCACACTCATCCCTTAAATAACCCACGTGTGTCCCCTCCTTGCTGGCCTCCCAGGCATTGCTATGAGGGCAGGGGATGGCTTGTAAATCACCTTGGAAAAGCCATGGAGCAAAAACTCGGGAGGAGGCTGGTTCCTAGGGGAAGCCTGGGAAGCTGCTCAGCTGGGAAAGGCGCTTCGGTCACCCCATGGTCTAACCCTGCATACACAGAGCAAGGAAGAGGGGTGTCACAGCCTGCAAGGGGACCATAACTAGGAGGATAAACCGGGAAAGTGGTTTTGTGGGTTAGGCAACGATAGAGAGACAGGCGTGATCTGCTGCCGCACGGGTCTAAGCGGGTGCCTTGGCAATGGGAAGGAGTTGGGGGGTTCCTGCAAACGGTGGGTCCTGCTCGGTACCGTGGGAGCCCTCGGGAGGGTCGGCCCCTTCCTGGGCACTCGGGCTGTGCTCGGAGGAGGATCCTCCTGCCGCTCTTTGGCCTGCTCGGGGGCACGGCCGCGGCGGCCGCGTTGCACAAGGCAGCTGCCTGACTCACCGGCCCGCATCTGCTTGCGGCTCGGGCGTTCGGGATCCCCGTTCCCACGCTCTCCCCCTCGCCTCTGTTTCTCAACCTTACCCGGCGGGTGAGGCCTTGGCCGGGGTAAAAACATCTCTGCCTGCGAAAATGGGAGGGGAAAGTCTGTCACGGGGATAATCCTCTGTGGCCCCTTTTCTTTGTGTGCGGGGAGATGGATGTGCGAGGGATAGGGAGGATGGTGGGAATGGGGTGATGTGAGAAGCCCCTGGCCGCCTTCCCGGGGACCCCCCATTCACCTGGGGGGAGCTATCATCAGAGCCTCCACATCTGTGTTAGCCTCAACAGAAATCAAACAGTAACTGCTGTGCATGGAGAGGGATCCTCATCCATCCATCCATCCATCCATCCATCCATCCATCCATCCGTCCGTCCGTCCGTCCGTCCATCCATCCATCCACCCATCCATCTGTCCATCCATCTATCCATCCATCCGTCCATCCATCCATCCATCCATCCATCCATCCATCCATCCGTCCGTCCGTCCATCCATCCGTCCATCCATCCATCCATCCATCCATCCATCCATCCCCTGAGCTCCCACCGGCCGCACGAGGACAGGACAGGGGCCGAGGCGAAGGCAGAGCCGTGTCCCGTGGGGTGTCCCGCGGGAACGCGCTGCTGTGACCACTCCATCACCTGCCGGCACCCCCAGCGCCCCGGCAGGGCCTCCCCTCTCCCAGACCTTTCCTTCTCCTTCTCAGCCTCCCCAGAAAAACGGGGGTTTTGGCTTTTAACCGGCCACGAGGAATCTTAGGGAGAACCTGCACATCTGGGCTAATGCCCACGGCGACACCGTGGCTGCACAGATCTGCGCACAGAGAAAATGCTTAGTGAATCTCGGAGTTAATAGGAGAAAAGCAGTAGGTTTGGGCTGCTGTTTTTTCCACGGTGGGGACAACCACAACGTTGCGCTTGGCAGTGAGGTGCCCGGGATCGCTGTGAACGGTTAGGGCTCTTGCACAACCTAATTGACTTGTCACTGTGCCCTTCACGGGTAGGCCTTGGTATTTGTGCCTGAATCAAATAAAAATATCTGCTAAAGGAAGTTACTGACAGACAAGACTTTTTGATTGCATCAGAGAGAAGTTTTATTAGAGTCTTTTTTATTTTCCAGAACACCAGCAATCACGGCAGAGATTCCCTCAGGAAACGGAGATTAGGCACAGAAACACAGGCGGCAGAAGCAGTTAGGTCATCCGGAGAGTTGGCATGAGCCACCTGGAGCGAATGTGTTGAGTAACTCCAATAAATATCAGCTCCTGCTGGCGGGGCCCTCGGCCGGCGCGCCTGGGCTGCGGCCGCTGGGGCCCTTCTGCAGCGCAGGGTGCGGGTTTTGCCCATCACTTCTCAGACTTCCTAAAACTCCCTGCAGAAAGATGAAGCAAAAACCTTCCTTGAACGAAAAACAAACGTCTCTTTCAGCATCTTTAATATTGTGGTTATTTCAAAATCATAGACGGCTCAGTTCTCAATGGACTAGATTTTCTCCCAGCCTTCTGGAAAGGTGGGAGCAAGGTCAGACTTTATGTTTGTAGATGCATGTGTGGTTGCAGCTTTATCATATTAAATATATGGACCTGTCTCTTTTTTTTTCCAACATTTTCAGATTTTTAGGGTTTTTTTTTTTGAGTGGCCAGGACTTGGAGCCTTACCCGACTTCATGGTTTTTATGGCTTCAGTCACTTCTTCTATTGTTGCTCCTCTATCCAGGGTTTTATTCCCTTCCAGGCAGAGCTTCAAGGAGCCTCCTGCAACCAGAGCCATAAAATTAGACTTGGAGAAGACCTTCTCCACACTCACCATCCTTTGCTGCTTCAGAACCCTAGCAGCTAATGCTTCCTATAATTTAAATCTCCTAATTGATCAAATATTTTTACCAATTCAATAAATTGGTAACATTTGACTTTGAATTTCAGAAGCTACTGACTTCCCTGGTTCTCCATGTGCTTTATCTGTGCCTTAGAAGCTTCCTCAAAGCTGTGTTAGCAGAATCTCAACTGAAGGCTTGTTCTTCCCTTCAGACACGTGTGGTCCTTCCACAGTCCTCCCACACACCCTCCCAATCCTCCTCTTTTCACTTCTGCTGCTTCAGAAAACGCTATCGTGTTAATATGGCAACTGCGTGACAGCGAAAACCAGTAGGAAAAAATCTCCCAATTTCTGGGTAAGGACGGAAGTTTGTGTGTCCTTTCCTGCTATTCCAAGAGAAGAGTTCATGTGAGAAGGGCTCTTCTGCCCGCTCCTTACCTTGGCTTTCACAGGAGCTGCCGGAATGGGCCTGGGAAGATGAGGAGTGGGACAGGCAGGACTTGCCCCGTCCTCCCTCGGCGCTGCCGCTGCCTCCGCCACTTCTTGCTCCACTCTCTCCTCCGCTTCCGTGGCTCTCCTCCACGGATCTTCTTCCACCACTTCCTCTGCTCGGGGACCAGCAGCTTCCTCTTCCGCTGCTTCCTCTTCCAGAGGAGCCGCCAGTTCCTCCGTGGCTTCCTCCACTGGTGGATCCACCACCAGCTCCTTCTCCTGAGGTGCTGTAAGGGGGAAGAAGCAGTCATGAATACGGTTTATCGCGACATGACCTATCCGACATGCTGGTGTCGGCCCTCTGTTTCCTTGTGCAGCTGGGAAAGCGCTGCTCCAGATCCGGGTATAAACAGAACTGTGCTTCCAGAGGAGGAAAGGAAGGAGAGGGAATGGCTTTGCCTTGGGCATTTAGAAGGTGCAGTTCTTGTCTTGCTCGTCATTTTCATATATAACTTTGTCGTCCCTGATTATGCTTTTGAGAGGAAATGGCAAATTATAGTTCTAGATACTTCTGCAGACACTTCGGTCCAGGTCATAACGGCCAGCTAAGATTTTGCACAGTGCGGCTTCCTGAGCCGGTGGTGAATGTATTGATTACATATCTTTACATATCTTCACATATCGCTGCCACTTCCACCTTCAGCCCTTTGCAAGGATGGCACATTAACCCCTATGGATATACGTACCTAATATTCTGCTGTCCCTCCTGCAGCAGGGCCCGGTACTGAGCGATCTCCTGCTCCAGGCGCGTCTTGATGCCCAGCAGCATCTTGTACTCCTCGTTCTGGCTCTCCATCTCGCAGCGGATGCTGGCCAGCTCCTCCTCCACGGGGCCGATCATGCCCTGGATCTGCTGCAGCTGCATGTTATAGCGGCGCTCGGTGTCCTCCAGGTTGGTTTGCAAGGACCGTACCTAAGAACGGGAAGCGGAATGTGGTGCTTGAGGGAACGTGGCAAGATTAGCCCATTTTAATGCCCCAAATGAAAAAAAAAACCCTTTGGCAGCATCAGATGCACCAAGTAGCTCCCTCTTTGCTCGGAGCGCTGGCAGTAGCTGCCCTATCATCCCAGCGACGCGCGGGGCCTTCGTCACGTACCATGCTGAGCTGCGACTGCAGCTCAATTTCCAGGCTCTGATATTCACGGCGCAGTGCAGAGATCTGCTGGTTGCTTGATTCTAATTCCTGGCCGCTGGAGTGGACTTGTTGACTCACCTCCTCCATCTGAAAAATGAATATACAGAATTCTGTCTTTCCTGAAAGACAGGAGTCTTTCAGTTTTACTTAGGAGGTCCATACATGAGATGTAATAAGCTATATAGCATATAGCGTACTGTTGGAAGAGTGAAATACTGATCTTTGGTTTAATGTATAGATTCCTGCTCATGTAAATGAGGAAAATCTACATGAATGTTCTAGGTGCTTTTGACTGTGTTTAAAATCAAATAGATTAAGATCTGCAGTACTTCCTACTGACTCTGCTATCTGTAAAGAGGGATTCAGTGCTCACCTTGCTTTCATACCAACTTTCAACCTCTTCACGGTTTTTCTGGATAACTCTTTCATATTCTTGTCTCATATCATTCAGCTTTTTCAGCAGATCCTCTCCCGGAGCAGCACTGACTTCCACATTCACGTCGCCACTGGACTGTGCTTGCAGTGATCTCATTTCCTGCAGAGAAAAAACAAAAATGGAGAAACTACCCCATGAAACAGGTTGGAAAAATGCCTTCCAGGGGTCAATTCGCTTCCTCTGCCATCAGCCTCTAGACCCATCTCCGTCCTTGCTTGCCTCTGCAGTTTGCGTTTCCAGGGGATGGCCCTTACCTCCTCATGGTCCTTCTTGAGGCTAATCAGCTCCTCCTTGAGGGACTCAAACTGCATTTCCAGGTCGGACTTGCCCAGGGTCAGGTCGTCCAGCATGGGCCGCAGCGTGTTGATATCGGCCTCCACGCTCTGCCGCAGGCCGTACTCCGTCTCGTACCTGTGCCGGGGCGAGCGCGGAAGGGTCAGCCCCCATTTGCGCTCCTGCTCCTACCCACATTATCCCTAAACGCTGCCACCCATCCAGTTCTCTTCATTTCTGTTCCATGTCTATCCTTTGCTACGCAGAGCATCTCTCAGTCAGCAGGACTACGAAATCAGCAGCCAGCACCTAACATTTAACATTTACAGGTTCTGTCTGGACCTTTTCACCTTCTCTCCTTACCACAGCCTTTGGGCAGGTTTCATGCAGCTAGATTGCTGGTTTTGTGCTGAGTGAAGTTATGCAAACTAAGGAAAGTAGGCGAAAGGAAGGCAGTGCCTGGGAAAGGTGAATATGTACTTACTTCATCCTGAAGTCTTCGGCGGTCATGCGTGTGTTGTCCAGGTCCAGAAGCATCCTGTTAGTTTCAACAGCTGCAGTCACAAGCTAGAAGAGAAGACAACAAGCTGAGGCCTCTGAAAGACTCCAGGTTTGCACGAGGGACACAAATGTGGACACGCTCTCCCGTGCTGATGCTGCCTGCAGGAAACGGCAGTTGCTAGACGCAGAGGCCCGGGGAGGTCATCTGCAGTGCAAAACAGAGTAGTGCCTCTGGGGGAACAGCCCCAGGAGTGTGAAGGCTGCAGGCTGTGGGCTCAGAGAAGAGCCCTGCCAGCGGAGCAGGAGTCACTGCCTTGTGCACAGACCAAGACCGGCGCTCCGGCCTCGCGCCCAGCACCTCCCCGGGGACGCTGCTCCCTGCTCTGTCTCTGACGGAGCTTGGGAAAGGAAAGAGCAAAGCTTTTCTTGCTCATGTCTGAGGGCTATCCGCAGGGGTGTCTAGGGGAGAGGCAGGATTCCAGGATTCCCAAAGGTTTTCTCAATCACAACACCACTATCTGATGCTTAACACTTCTCTGAGAACACCCTACCTGTTTCTGAAGGTCTTCAATTGTTCCATAGTAGTGGCTGTAGTCCTTTGCACCAGTGGGCCCTTGCTTCTGGTACCACTCCCTGATTAACTGCTCAAGCTGAGCGTTTTCCTTTTCTAAATTTCGGACCGTCTCCATGTAGGAAGCCAGGCGGTCATTGAGGTTCTGCATGGTCAGCTTCTCATCGCTGGAGAGGAGCCCCAAGCTCCCTCCACCAAAGCCACCGCCGCTGAAACCACCCCCATCCCCACCGAAGCTGCCTCCGTAACCGCCACCAAAGCTGCCGCCGCCTGCTCCAAAGCCTCCTCCCACAGCACCGGAGCCCATTCCCGCTCCGTAACCACCACCGCTCATGGCCCCTCCGTAGCAGCCTGCGCTCATCCTCCTTCCATAACCCCCGTAGCTCAGGGCCCCTCCGGAAGCGCCGCTGCTCGTGCCCCCTCCAAAGCTGCTGTGCCTGATCCTGGCCCCGCTGCCGGCCCCGCCGTGGCTGCTCCTGGAGCTTCCTCCGCTGCAAGCGCTACCCGCCGTCCTGCCGGCACCGCTGCCCCGCGAAGAGCCGCATCTTTGGGAGGAGGCGGAGGAGAACGTGGTGCCGCCGCCGCCGCCGCGCAGGCAGCTCTTCAAGGGCTGCTTGGAGCTGCAGCTCATGGTGGCCGCGGGCAGTGGCTTCGGGTTACTACTCAAAGCTGCTTTTACAGTTGTCCTGGAATCATAGCTCCAATTCCCACCCTGCCCGGTCTGTATTTATAGCGGGGCAGTGGGTGTCACCGCAGCAGGGAGCACCTTCTTGCCATGTGCATTTGCAAGCGCTGGTTCTTACGCCAGGAGCAATTTGCCAGAGGTTGATGTGTGACAGTGCCAGGAAGCTCAACCCCTACTCAAAGTGTTTGTGACCACTTGTTTATGAATACAGAACATGTAATTTCTATTGGGTGGCTCTGAGCTAGGTGGATCTTTCCTGTGATTCTGCTCCGCTTATTTACAGCCATCTGAATTAAACTCACCCCACTCATCTCATCCCATTCACATCCCTTCAAGCACTGTTGTAATATGCAATAGTAATGGTTTACTCTCTTTTAACATAATTTTCCCTAGCGATTTCCTCTTTCAGATATGCATCAAAAAATCAAATTGACATTTTATATTTAAGTGATATTTTAATATGCCTTGGCTTAGGGATATATTGTTTCCTTATGTTTAGTCTTTTCTTGATTTATGCCCCTTGAAACCACATTGCAGGTTATGTTTTGCAGATACACTTGGCCTACTCTAATTTTCATAGTTTCTCATAAAACGTAGTGAACACTGGCAAATATAGTATGAGTCAGTAATTTATTGCCAGCATACCTCCACAATTATATTATATAAATAACAGTTCCATTATGAAAGAATTGTATGACAGCAGCTTGCAAATGGCTGAGCGTAAGGCTGCGAGGAGAGGAACGTGACGGTCTGTGGCAGGAAATAACTCATTTTATTTGACACCCCTGGCAAATAACGGGGGGTGCAGAGCGTGCACAGGTTGGGTTGACCTCTTGTGCCACTTACAGAGTCACAGACTGGTTGGCTTGGAGAGAGCTGGGCTGCTTTCAGGACATTTAGGGAATTCTACATTTCATGGAGTCTTTAATCAAATATAAATGCCCCGCTGAAGAATTTCAAGTAAGCGCATTGTATGGACTGCGCCTCAGCTCGTGTATGCCGGACTTCATTGAACGTTGCGTTGTTGGGATTGAGTCAGTAATAGGTATATCCAAGTAGCATTTTCCTTCCAGTCTTGATTTCAGTTCATGGACACAACGTGACCCAAAAGAGAGACCGTATTTACTACCTGCGTCCTCTTCATTTAAGATTTTCTATGTCTTTTCCAAACACGTGGCGGTGGATGGTTCATGGCAGCATCGTCCTGGCTCTTGCTGGGCCTGAGCGTCAAACGCCCAACGCTGCTCGGTGCCTTTTCCCTACTTCACGTCGCACATGCGCTTGGTTGGACCTGGTTGTGTGACATCGAGTGGCCTACATTGCTTTGTGGAGTTGTTTTTCTCTCGCTCAGCCTTTGCGCTGTTGATTGTTGCTAATTCAGAGTTGTTTGTTATGGCTTATGGCAACTGTTTGTGGAACTATCTTTCCGTACACCACCCCTCCACGCACACCCTCCCACACACCTGCACATACCTCGGGTTTCGTCTTCCCTAGGCCTCCTTTCTGATCCATCCCAGGACGCCAGGCCTTGCCAAGCCTGAAGTTTGAATGGTTCTGGACAGCTTTGCCTTGTTCCAGGGAGAATCCCTTCCTCTCGCAGTGTGCTAATCAGTGTTCTCAAGCTACAGCTATTTGGTATGAAGCTGCCAGGTTACACTCCATTTAACTGCTGGTTTCACAGTTACTGTTATGAAAACATCACCATGTTGCTGTTTTGTCTTGCTTAATTCTTCAGGAAGACAAGTTCTTTTCTTGGAAAGGTGCTTAGTGCATCGTTTGCACGGATCACCCCCGCAGGAGGAGCGAGCCACAGGTCTGCAGGCACCAGGGAGCGGGCTGCACTGACCGAACCCCAGGGAGGATCCTGCGGGCACCGCACTTGGGAGCCCCTCCTGGCGTAGCCCCGTGTGCCCTCTTTGCACCAGCCCAGCCTCTGAGCTCACCTTTAGGATCTTGCCCTAGACGTGCAGGGCAGGACGGCCTTGGACATGGGCACAGGTGGCAGGGAATCCTCTGCCAAGACCCTTCTGCCACTGCTGCACTGGTGCACGTGGCCTGAAGGGCTCCCAGTGCCAGGAACAAGTGCTGAGGGTCCCTGGGCCACTCACAGAGCTGCCCACAGCTGTAGAAGGTTAAATGGGAGTTAAAGGGGCAGAGGGAGCTGTAGCTGGGTCTGGGTGGGTGGTTTTTGCAGGTGCTCTGGCCCTGTTGCTGGTTGTGCCCTCCTGCTTGGGTGGCTGTTCTGGAGAAGCTCTGTCTCACACAGGTATGAAAGGGTGGGAAGGGAACTGCCGGGGAGAGCTCAAGCGTGATGGGTTTTGAAACAACCTTTGTGGGTGCTGGTGTGGCTCATGGTGAGAATGTGGGGTTGGGATGTACCCTGAGATCCTTCCCTTGCCTGTGGCCTGATGTGCTGCAGGGCCCAGCGAAGCAGGAGCTGGTGGAGGAAGGTGCAACGGGATGGGTGATCTCAGTTGTTTGCAGGGAAGCTTCTCCCCCTGCCAGTGATGAAACTGTTGCTTGCTGCACTCTGGGAGAGGACAGAGGGCTACTTAAACCTGAAAGACATCACATGGAGGGGGACTGCGTGGTCCCCATCCCCTTGTTGATGCTTCAGTTAGAATGAAGCCTCTTTGATCTTGCTTTGGGTGATCTTGTGGTGAAAACTGGCTTGGTAGTGTTGCTCTGCAGAGCTGAGGAAGCTGTCTGGGGAGCGTGAGCCTCTCGTCCAGCTATGCTACAAACTAATATCCATTACATAGTCATCCAGCTGTTTTTTAGCGGATAACTCCCAACACTTGCCCCATTGCTGAGCCCTGGCTGGCGCTGGGGAAGCTCGGCTCTGATTTGGGCCCGTGCGCTGCCCTTGCTACTGAGCCGCCTGCCTGACACGGAGCATGAAGGGCTCCTCTTTGCTTGAATAACAAGGTGCTTTTTATTATCCTGTTAAAAAGCCAAGTGTCTGAAAGCAAATAATTTGAGACGTTAGTCCCAATACAATTATGTTTATTATCTTAATAGGGTGTTAGCTGGAATTGCTAAACAGGGCAACCGATACGGAGAAGCTCCCAGCCTCCTGCCTGGAGTGTTTTGAAGCCTCTTCCCCACACTGAGCTGCTGGCGGGGGGTCCCCTGGAATGATTTGGGGTTGAAAATGTCAATACCAGCCCCTTTCCTGAGAGGTTTACTTGTCTCGAAATGCATTTCTATACCTCGAGACAGTTGTGTTGGCAAAAATGCATCCCACTCCTATCCTGCGGTGAAATCCGTGGCTGAGGATGCCGTCTGCTCTGACGGCTGGTGCCTGCGTTGCTGTCTCGGTGCCCTGCTGAAGCACCAGCCGGTATCGCCAGCGTCGCTAGGCACGCGGCCACTTTCCGGCTGGGAATCTCTCTGACCAGGTAGGATAACGCCAAGCTTGAGGGCTTGGTGAAACTCTACCCAGAGCATCTGTTTGTAAGGGCACGTTCCCTGTGTGCCGGTACCTACTGCTCTTTTTTGCCTCCATGAGTGTTTTTACCGTCCCTGTGTTGAAGTCGGGGTGTGGGACGCTGCCTGCCCCGTGCGGGTGGCAGCGCGGGGCCGGCCCTGGCACGCGTCCCGCGGGCCCTGCGCCGTGTTTACCGCCCTGCGCTGCCCTCCTGGCAACCGTAACCGGGAGGCTCCCGCCCCACGCCTCCGCTTTGGGCGAAAGGTGACGCTGACCTTACCGGCCCTGTTAGTCACTGCAGGGCCCACTGAAACCTTACCGGCACCTCGAGCTCCGTCCGATCCCCTGGAGCGGGGATGGGATGGGAGCGGGGCGGGATGGGCCGCGCGGGAGCCCCTCGGGATTCCCTGCGCTCTCCCGGGCGAGACCCCGGTGAGCGGCGGGAGGGCCGTGACGGGCACAGCCGCCACGTGTGGCTGCACCAGGCCCGTGGAGCAGCGCGGCCCGGCCCGCAGCGGTTCCGTGCAGCGACCCGTGGGTGCTGCAAGAGGCCAGGCTGAAACCGGCCTCGTCCCTGCGCGGTGCCGAGACGCTGCTCGGCCTGGCCGGGAGCACGAAAGCGGCTCGCGCGGCCCTGCGCAGCGACGGCGAGAGCCGAGTGCCCTCTAGGGAGAGCTGAGGAGCAGCGCCAGGGCACCCGCTGTGTGTGACACCAGCTGGGCGCCTCCTTGTACCTGGTGTGGGTCACACCAGCCCGGTGCCTCCTTGTACCTGGTGTGTGTCTCACCAGCCTGGGCACCTGCTGGCACTGCTGTGTGTGTCACACCAGCCCGGCGCCTCCTTGTACCTGGTGTGTGTCTCACCAGCCTGGGCACCTCCTGGCACTGCTGTGTGTGTCACACCAGCCCGGTGCCTCCTTGTACCCGGTGTGGGTCACACGGGCCCGGGTGCCTCCTCGTACCTGGTGTGTGTCACACCAGCTGGGCGCCTCCTGACATGGCCAGTGGGACGCGGTGGTGGCAGCGGGAGGGACAATGCTGCCTCGCATCCCTGGAGCGAATACGGGCTGCTGCTGGTGGCCATAGAAAGCACTGAAGTCACGCAATATCCCATGTCAGTTATTACTTGAATTGCCTAGCATACTGCCTCGGTTTGCTATAGCTTAGCCGAACTTGGTGCACCTCACCAGGAGGGTGCAGGTCCCACTGGGACCGGTATCTGGTCCTGGTCTTGCCTTGTAGCGTGGGGCGCGCAGACAGCGCCAGTGCCAGAGCGAGTGTCGGGAGCAGGACCCAAACGGCCCCAGGGACCCGCTGGCACTAGCGGAGAGACCCGGAGGCGCCGGCGTCCGACCTGCCGCGGCTCACGCAGCCCTAGCCGCCTTCCCCTGCTCCTCAGCCCCAGCAGCACTTGCCTCTGCTGATGATTCATTCATTCCCAAGTATTTGATGTTAGATAAAAGCTGTGGGCATGAAGATCTTGGTGCCCAGCATGCCCGTCCCGCCTCTTGTTCTCACAAGCTCGTTCATTCTTTGGAGAAAACACAAATATTCTCGTGAGCTGCATGTTGACTTTCCATGATTGCCGTGCAAGAGCGGACTGCCGGCGCCGGTAGGGAAGCAAGAACTCGGAGGGCGGATCCGCGTTTCCAGCTCCGCGGGGCTGGGAGCACTGGCTGGCGAGGGTGTCGGGGCAAAGCGGAGCCTCGGCCGCCTCCTCGCCCACGCGCTCAGCAGAGTGTCGGGTCGCGCCGTAGCCCTCGGCTCCCCGCCTGCCGCGAGCCACGAGGGGCCGCCCTGCGAGCAAAGTGAGCGCCCCGACTCCTTGCAGCCAGCGCACGGTCCCATTTCCTCTGTTTCCAAAGCGGGAACACTGTCCTCCCGTGGATCCTCCATCTCCTGCCTTGGCATAGCGCATAAACCAAGCAGGAGCGGGCGGAGATGATGTTCTCTGCAGCGTGGGACACGTTTGTGCTGTGTCGTGTGTGCTGTGAAGTGGCCTTGCAGGTCCCCTGCGCTCTGCACCCTGTAGGTGTCTCTGCACGGCTGCTTTGGTGCTGCCCGTGCCTCGCGGGGAGCAATTGCGCATCCGGGCCTGAACGCGGCACCTCGGCGCTGCTGTCCCTGCTGCTTAGCCCTGCAGCGCCCCTGCACACACAGGGCGAGTTAACGTTTGCCCTGGCAGGAGGCAGGAGATGCGTCTGGCGGGGATGTCTGAGGAGAGACGCCCCCATGATGGCGGCGAGCAGGGTGCTGCATCCCCCGGCATCGCACACAGGGCAGTGCCCGGAGCCTCTCCCGCCTGGGAGAGCGACGGGGGCCGTGAGGCTGGCACCGTGTGTGCACGGAGAGTGCCTGAGCTGCAGGCGCTGCTCACTGAGCTCCCCGTGCTGCTCACCCTGATGAGCTGCAGGGCCCCGTCTCACTGCTCAACCAAGGGCTCTGCCCATGCAGGAGGACAAGGGCTGGCAGCAACGGGCAGTACCCGCTTCCAGCTTTGCCCAGGAGCAGCTGGGAAAGACTTGCCAGGTTCGTGAGGCTATTCCCTGGCTCAGCAGCCTGTTTCCCTGATCCAGAGCCACCCCATGACCTGCTGGCAGGGTTTGCACCTCTGCTTGTGGGGCAGCCTGGCTGAGGATGTGCTTTGCACCGAGCTCAGCACCTGGTTTGCTAAAGAAGTTGTTTTCCACGCACAGGTTTCTTGATTGCATCAAGCAAAGCAAAGTTTTATTAGAAACATGTTTTCACCAGCAGATACGTTACTGATCCTGGCTAACTCTAATAACTTGTAGAAATTGCGGCATTACAGAAGTAGCAGAACAGAGAGGAAGGTGCCCCGGGCCCGCGGGTCCTTCGGGACACAGCAAAGCATTGCAGAGTTACATCTAATTTCTCTCTAAAGTGGCGTGCAATGAACACTGAGGGTTTGCTCTCATTTCGCCTGTGGTTACTGTGTCGTCTTCGAGTCCGTTTCTCCTTAATCACAAATCCTTCTGCAGGTCACTGCAGAGAAAACACAGAAATGTTATTTTGCTTAGAGGAAAAGCAGGGCTGAACAGTGTCCTCGTTTCAAGAGCAGACTCTTAAACAAGAACAGTTGCCAGACAACCCAGGAAACCCCAGAGTTTTTAGGGGAATTGGTGGCTGTGAATTTGCAGACCTCTCCCTACGCTTCCAGCCCCTTCTGCAAAGTCGCCTTTGCTGTGATGTGTCCCCGACCTCGTTGCAGAGCCGCTGGCCCAGAGGAGGGATTTGCCCTGTGCTAGCAGAGCTCTCACCTTGGATGTCTCCGGTCTTGCAGGGCGGCACTTGGGGCTGGCAGTGGGTGGCCGAGGTGGTGGTGTAAGTGTGGCTTGTCCTAATGGCGCCGCTGCCTACGCCCGTTCCCACGCCGATTCCTCCTCCGTGGCTAAGGGGGGAGATGCAAGGGGAAAGCAGGTCACTTCAAACCGTGCGTGACACCGCGAGCGGCGCAGAGCTCTCGCTTACGGAGCCGGGAAGCGCCCTGGGTCTTTTGTGTTCTGTTCCCTGCCCTTCTCAGAGCGCTTTGCCTTTGGAAAGGGCAGAGCATTGCAGCTCTCTTTGTGGCACTGCTCACCCATCTGAGCAGAGGAAAGAGGTTTTTAGGGATGCTGATGTGATGTTCTTAGAGAAAGCTGGAAGATTTGATTTCTCTGCTTTGCAGAGAAGGGGGTGAATATACAAGTTTGAAATAAATCTCATCATAATCAAAGAGCTCATGAGACCAAATAGAAACATGGCAGTGACAGCAATGAGCTGGATTAGAGTGTGTTAGAGTCCCATCCCCTGATACAAATTGATGTTTCCCTTTATTCCATGCAAGGTTCCTATGTACATACATGAGGTCCTGCTGTCCTCCTTCCAACAAGCAGCGGTAGGTCTGAATCTCCTGCTCCAAGCGGCATTTGACGTCCAATAGGGTCTTGTATTCTTGATTCTGGCACTCTATTTCTGCTCTTATCTCTGCCAACTGCTGTTCCACGCACGTGATCTGGTTCTGCAGCTCGCCAAGGAGGGTGTTGTACTGACACTCGGTCTCAGCCAGAGAGGATTCCAGATTATTCCTCTGATAAAGCAGACAACCGAACAAAGAAGCGAAATCAATTAAACATCCTGATGGAGCATGTTATCTCCACTGTAGCATAAGAGCTATCCAGCAGCACGGGGCTGTCTGAGAGCTCAGGCCAAGCAACCCAGCGTGACCCACCTGGCTGAGCTGCGCCTGCAGGTCGATCTCCAGGGCCTGCAGCTGCCGTCGCAGCTCCGTGACCTGGTTGTTGCACGTCTCTACCTCCTGGCCGCTGGTGATAACCTCCCGATTCACCTCCTCAATCTGCAAAGCACCACAGGGAGGAGCTTCAGGGAAGAGCTGTGCGGCCAGAGCCGGCTCTTACACAAACCAAGCACAGGCTGTAGCGAAAGCGGGGACGAGCAGGGCCCTGTCCTCACTGTTTGCTCTCTTTACAAACTGCATTTGCCTCTTGGCTGTTTTGTGTCTTCAGTCCAAATGCTGAAGAGCTGAGTTTCGGCACCGCACCACAAGGCCTCGCAGCTGAGGCTGCTGCCTGTGGTGGGACAGAGCAAACTGGTCGGACAGGACGGTCCCCAGCGCCACACTCCGAAAGAGCTGATCTCAGCCCCTGCTCTAGAGCAGAAACTGCTGCTTGGCTCCGTTTCTGTCCTCTGAAACGCGCTGCGCTCTGGGGCCGGCTGCTCTCTGCCGCAGACGCTTCGCTCACCTTGCACTCGTACCAATCCTCGACTTCCTTTCGGTTACGCGCTATCAGTGTTTCGTACTGGCATCTCAAATCCTCCAAGATCTGCCTGAGGTCTGGCCCAGGACAGGCGTTCACCTCCACGCTCACGTCTCCAGTCGATTGTTTCCTCAGACAGTTCATTTCCTGGGAACACAGGTGGGATCAGGGGGCAGCAGGGGGATGCGGAGGCAAGCGGGGCTGTGGAAGGAGCTCGGATCGGGACAGGACCCCAGCCCCAGCAGACCCGGTGGGCAGTTTTCCTCATGCACGGGGCTACTCTCCCCCAGGCCTCCCGTGGTGCCAGCACCACCGAAGAGGAGCAGCCTCCTCCCCTTCGCGCTCTTGCAGTGCCCATGGCGCAGGCAGCGCTCAGCCCCAAGGCCCTGATGAGGCAAAGCTGTGGCATGAAGTGACAGAT
>VZSG01001078.1:157709-169513 GCA_013398315.1 Nothoprocta pentlandii | reverse complement strand
AGGGGCTGCTGCAGCCTGCAGCACCGTGCTCAGCACCGCGGTGGGTGCTCGAGGGGCTGGTGCAGGGTGCAGCACTGTGCTCAGCACCGCGGTGGCTGCTCGAGGGGCTGGTGCAGCCTGCAGCACCGTGCACAGCACCGTGGTGGGTGCTCCGCAGGGCACCCTGCCTGCAGCTGTGCAGCAGTCACACATAGCTGCATGTGCTGAAAGGGTGGGAGAAAATGCCCCTTTTCCCTTGACGTGAGGGCTGCCCCTCAAGAGGCCAACCCGCTGCATTCCTTGCCCTCTCAAGCACTGGAGATCATCTAAGCCATTGGGAAAGTGTTGACATTAGGAAAAGGAACTGGTCGTGCAGCTCGTCAGCTGCATTCCTTGAGTAGCCGGGTACATTCCAAGGCAGCTCAAAACCAGGCAGGGTTGGGAGCTGCTGGCAGGAGCAGTGAGCGGAGCAGCACACAGCTCCGGGGGCAGGCAGTGCCAGCTCCGGGGATGCACTTTGCTGCAGCACGGTGCTGCTGGTACCCGAAGGGCAGCTCCAGCGAGTGCACGGGCACGCTCTGTGCTGCATCGCTTTGTGACGGCGCCTGCCGGGAGCTAGCCATCGAGAACTCGGCGTGCGTGGGCTGGGAGCAGAGCTCTTCCCCCCGTGAGCTGAATGCTTGGGGAGTCGAGTGTCCCTCAAGTGCCGGAGCGCCATAGGAAGCGCTCCCCCTGCTCTGGAGGAGAAAAACCCCGCTGGGCATCCCTGGAGTGCGGCTGGGCTCCTGCTGCCCTGCACCACCGCTGGCATTGGCGCCCGCGGGACAGCGCGCCCGGTGCCCTGCGCCCGCCGCGTGCCCTCGCCCCGCCGGCCAGCGCCCCCGGCCTCACGCTCGCCCCTCTCTTGCAGGGCATCGTGGGCAACCTGTCCAGCGGCAAGTCGGCCCTGGTGCACCGCTACCTGACCGGCACCTACGTGCAGGAGGAGTCTCCGGAAGGTAGGTTGCTGCGCAGCCCCTGGGCGAGCGGCCCGCTCGGAAGGCAACTCCCCGTGCGGGCACCTGCCGCTGCCCCGGGGCTCTGCAGCCTCGCTGGTGCTCGTGGGCGCCCTCCGCTCGCTCCCGCGCCTCCTGCTCCCGCCTGACCTGCTGCTTTGCTTTGTTCCAAGGTGGCCGATTTAAGAAGGAGATCGTAGTGGATGGTCAGAGCTACTTGCTGCTGATTCGCGATGAAGGGGGCCCCCCTGAACTGCAGGTAGGAGATCTGTACCTCCTGAGACCCCTTCCCAGCCCCTGCCACGCTGGAAGGGTTAGAGGGTCCTTGCAGAAGGAACTGGCGAGAACTGGGGAGCAGTTCTGGGACAGAGGAACGCAGGCTTGTAAACAGCAGTTAGGGCGACCCAGTGCCGGAGACTAACGAGTTCTTAGAAAGGCAGGGCCTGCATTAGGGGCTGCCTTTCCCTGCGGTCGCCGCTCGCCCCGGGCCTTGCTGCGATGCCGAGGAGCTCGTGGCGTGGGGCTGTGCCGGCCGCGGGCGCCCGCCCAGCTGCTGTGCTGCCCCTTGCTGACATCCTCTGTGCGCGCCGCGCTCTAACTGCTGCTCTCCTCCAGTTCGCTGCCTGGGTCGATGCCGTGGTGTTCGTGTTCAGCTTGGAGGACGAAATCAGCTTCCAGACCGTGTATAACTACTACCTGCGGCTCTGCAGCTACCGGAACACGGCGGAGGTGCCCATGGTGCTGGTGGGCACCCAAGGTGAGGGCAGGGGGCCGCAGGGTCCTCCCTGCCGTGGTGAGGAGTGTGCGGGGTGCGCGCTCGCAGGGAGCTCCGGGCAGCCCTCCGCCTCTCGCTGGGGCATTGCACGAGCTGCTCCCTTTGGCACTGGAAAAGCAGCATTTGGGACAGAGATGTTTTCAGGTTGCTGTTCCAGGGTGCTGTAAATGTTGAAAAACTCCGTTTTAGCACGTTTCTTCCTGTGGAGAACTGTGCTTACCTTCACATTGAGCCACTTTCTTCTCTGAAATCCATGAACATCTTACATTTCCCTCCCTCCTGCAGTCCTGCTGGCATCCTCTGCAGCGACGGAGACAGGGGCAGGGGTCAGGACCCAGCTGTCATCTCCCTGCACCTTCCTAGGGCCACCTGCAGTACAAAAGGTTTGAGAGGATGATAACTTGCTCTCAGCGTCCTGGGAAGGGGCCTGAGTTGTTGGGCATCATCTTCTCTGAGGTGCTGCTGGTGCACGCGTGGGTGTGCAGAAGAGCAGCAGCAACCTGGGGTGAGCCTCTGCTTTCTTCTTCCAAGCATGGGCTCCCAAGCAAGAGCCAGGCAGGAAGCCATAAGGCCACGTGTCACTTCACTGCATCGTGCGGCTGAAAGTGGGAATGGGAACAGAGAGCGAACGAGGGGATGGGAAGCCTGTGCCCAGGAGACAGCGAGGTGGCAGTGACAAGAGGACATTGAGCTCCAGATGCCTAGATTGTGGTCGTCTCTTTTGTCTGTGGATGGTAAAGCACAAACGGGAGAGAGAAAGGATTCTTGATGCCTGGGACTATAGGGGTTGTTGGGATGTAAAGGCACCCACAGAAAGCAAGAGCAAAGGATGGAGGATGTGAGGAAAGAGACAGTCGTGGCAGAACTTAGTCCTTAAGTATTGGGATACACTGCTGGGATCATACTCTTCATGACGACAGAGGTCCTAGGGTTGGAACTAGGCAAGGACAGTGAAAGAGGCATCTCAATGGTGTCTGCTTTGGCTCCTAGATGAAAAGTAGAATAAACATTAAATTTCTGATACTTAAACTTGTAGAATTAGTTTCAGGACTGAGGAATCTTGGTTCAGGGCTGGTCTGGGGTGCAGAAATGTGTTGTGGAGCCTCAGGACTGAGAAAGAGCGACGTGGCAGAGGGCTCGGTGGTCACTGCTGTCCCAGGTTTACAACCAGCTTGAGGTCACAGCCACGGTACATTCGCACTAGCAACTCTATAGACCAACTCAAGAAGAATTTCTTCTTAATGACAAATCCCTTTGACTCCTCCTGACCAGGCTCACTTGCAGCCCCTATTTGTCCTGGCATGTCTTGAGGAATTCAGATAAGTTTCTTCTTGGGAAGATAGTTTTTCCATACCACATGAGCATTTAGTTGCCAGCTGGGATACACTTTAAGCCCATTTTTAGCATGGTCTAGCAGTTAAAGGGTAACTCTTGAGTGCATCCTAGCAGAGCCATCTTTCCCACTTAACTGAAGGTCATACTGTAAGCTGTGAAAATTAAAAATCTAGCATGTTTGAGATATGCTGGTAAATCCATTTTACTCTGCAGCTGAGGCAGACTTGGAGATGAGTGCACCTTGTTGCTGCAGCTTCCATGACCAGTCATACACCGACGGGTTGCAATAAGTTGGCTGTTCATGACATCTGTGAACTCCAGCTTCTCACTATGGCTTCAAGCCGTCTCCCTGCCATCGGGGTCCTTGCGCTGTCTTCGCTCAGGTGCACTGTTCACACTGTTGTCTTGTGAATTCTTGATGGTAGCTCCAGTGCCAGGCAGCCGTGCTGCCTGGTGTTGGCTTTGCACTGATTTCTGGGAAGTAATTGCTCTGTCTTCAGAAATGTCAGTGTCTGTGTGGCTAGGAAAGTTCAATAAGGGTATTTTTAAAATGTTAACAAATCCATGTTTCTGCAAGTGTGGAACACCATGCATGTCTCATACATTGATAGGACGCCAGGTGTGCTATGTAGGTGGGTATCCCAGCAGGCAAGGATTGGAACGGGGACGGGATTGTGAGCTGTGACCTGTGAATGGATGGGCTGTGGACGCCTGTTTTCTAACCTCCTCTTCCTTCGGTTTCCAGATGCCATCAGTGCCACAAATCCCCGAGTCATTGATGATTCCCGAGCGCGGAAGCTCTCCAACGATTTGAAGCGCTGCACGTACTATGAGACCTGTGCTACCTACGGACTGAATGTGGAGCGAGTCTTCCAGGATGGTAACTGCAGTCGGGTGGAGGGCGTCTGCGCAGGACGGGGCGGCAGCGCTGTGCCAATGTGCAGGCTTGCAGTGCATAGACCACAAGATCCCAGTTAGACAGGAGTGCTCCGGTGAAGGCATGGAAAGTCAGAGTTAAGCTCATGTGCAGTCGCTTTATGTGCAGAGAGCAAGTCCTAAGAGCAAGACTTGCTGGTTGTGTCTGGACGGATTCCCTTGCGCATGATGGACAGAGGAGCTGCACGGGTGTGTGAAAGGAGGACTTCTGCAGAGCAGCACCTTCTGCTGCCTTCGGCACATGTAGCGCCGTGTGCTGGGGAGCCCCTTGTGCCACACACCAGAGAGGCCAGAGGGGACATCCCTGCGGTGGCCCTGTGCAGCACAGCAGTGTGTATGAACCAAAGGGCTTGCAGGCCTGGAGAAGTGGGTTTGATTACGTATGGTGAAGGAGAAGAGGAAGCAGGTGAAACGTTGGGCATTAAGGATAGGAGAGCCACAACCAAATGACCAGTTGAAGCAGCTGTTTCCAGTGGAAAGAGTATGTGAAAAAGTATTTCTGCTTAGACTTGGAGAACGATCCATATAACAGGGCTGCTACAGGTGGAAGAGGGAGCCCATACCATATGCAAGGAGCCTGCTCTCTGCCCAGATAAACCTGTCCTTGAATGGCTCTGCATGTTCCCCTCTGCCTTTCTCAGCCCTGGCTTCTAGAGTGCAGGGGCATCGCTGTTCAGTGGACGGAGGCTGTCGGGGAGGGTCTGTGAGTGGCTAGACAGGACAGATTTGCTTGGAGAGCAAGAGAGCTGAGCTGGTAGAGGAGTGTTTGCAAGTGGCATAGGGGACATGGAGAAATTTTGGAAACTTAATTTTCCCAGTAGTGCAGCGAGACTGTCCCAAACCAAAATTCTCGCTCAGTTCACTGCAGCATGGCAGGATAGTCTGTGGGCAAGACACAGGACCGAACGTGTCATCGGCTTCCAGGGCCTCCTTCCCGCTCTGGGCTGGGGCTTGTGATGTTCCTTCCCCTGCACAAGCCTCCGAGCTTGCAGTAATGTGTTGTTGATGTGCTGAGGATGACAACCAAAGTGCTTGCCTGCCTGCAGGAGCATGCGGAGTTCTCCAGCCGCTGGTCCCCCTCTAAGAGGTCTGACATACCAGGCAAGAGAGACACCTTTCAACTCGTCCCACTTGGACCTGTGTCCAGCCAAGCGAGGGATCCCCCTGCATCCATCAGCCTCTCCATTGGTTTGAGATTCCTGGAGAAGCTGGAGCAGTATCATCAAGCCTAAATACCCTGCTGCGTTACTGCTCCCAGAAACCAGGCTTCTCTGTTGTGTCCTCAGGCTGTCTGCTCTTTCCACTGACATGCTTGTTGACTTCAGCTTCATGTGCTGGCGCTCCCTGTATCTTTGTCCAGCAGCTCTAAAGCTGCTCTGTTCTGTGAAGCCTCTTCTGCCTGTGACCCCTTGCTTCGTTAGCCTGAACTGGTCAAGTTGTGTCAGTTCCTCTGCTCTGGATTTCCTAGAACCCGATGTAACTTCGTGGTTGTTTCCAGCCTTCTCCAATTTGTTGATATCCCAGTTTTGAGTGTAGACCTAGGACTGGCTGTAGGACCCAGTAATTCTTATTGCTAAATGCACTTTTCATCAGAAAAGCTCTGAATTGTAGAGCCTTCATCAGCTTCAGAGATGGCCGGGTGTTACCTCTGCTCATCTGGAGACAGGGAAAGATGCTCAAGAAGGCAGGCAGCAAGTAAGTGCAGGGTGAGGAGCAGAGCTGGGAGAATATGGAATGACCTCATGGCCATGAGAAGGGGCAGCAGTGGCAGAGCTCAAGAGCTCTGTTCATTGTGATGTGGTCTGGGCAACTAGCTCAAACGCGGATCCAGATGAGGTGCTGACAGAGGACCCTTTGAAGAGTGGTCCATGAGTTCGTTGTGACCACGGGGATTATTAGAACTAAAGAACTAAATCACTTTCTTTGACTTGCTGGTGAAGTTTTGTATATGGGGAAAAACAAATGTATTTCTTTTTCTGAGTGTGAGGAAAATCATCTTAGTCCTTGGTTGTCTTCCTTCTTTTCTTCCTTCCTTCGTTCCTTCCTGCAAGTAATGGAGATGTGGTAGGAGAGAACCACTGTGCATAACTGAAGACAGTGAACCTTTCCACAGGCCTGGTAGGGCAGGATCTGTTAAACCAACTCAATGCCTTGCAGAGCAAGCCTGGAGCAATGGGGAGGCTGTGTGCACGGTTGATCTGGGCTTCTGGAAAGTGCTTGCTGCTGTCTGGCACTAAACTTGTTCAGTGGATCATAAGGATTGGATGTCCCCCTTCTCTGAAGGACAGTGTTGTGGAGAATGACAGAAGGAGTTAAGAAGGGGAGGAGAAAGGACTGCAGGATTAGGTGCTGCTCTTTGCTTGGCTGCTTCTCCTCCTTTTTAATCTCAAGATGAAATAAATTGTGCTCTGGGGGTGTTTCTTCTCTTTGACTCGAGGGATCATAGACAACATGACTTTAAACAGTGAGGTGTGGGATGAAAACCCTGTGTGAGAGCCGGGCTTGGAGCGGCTGGCCCAGGTCTGTGTATCGAGCTCTTCCTCCTGGCGGGAGATCTTCACCTGCTGCTTAGAGGCTCCACTCAGTGTCTGCAAGGCGCTGTGCTCAGCCTCAACCCTGGGTTTATTCCTGATGAGGAGGGAGGACAGAGAGGGGTTCTGTGAACTGTACCAAGGAGCAAAGGGCAGTGAGGCTGAGGGGGAAATCCAGGAGACCCCAGAGAGTGACAATTCCAGGGTGTGCGATGATCTGAGACTGCTCAAACCAAATGAACGTGTAGCCAGATGCTCTTGCTGTGCCGGAACAAGGAGCGTGGGTCATCCCTACACGAGGAGGAGCCTGATGGTGCCCTTGGGTGCATAAACAGGGGAGCATCAAATGCACACGTGGATGGATTCTTATCTTCGTAGCAGAGCATTGCTGGAGTGTGCTGTCAAACTCGGGAATCAGCATTTCAAAAGAGGGAAGAGAAACTGAGAAGATAAAAAAGGCACAAAAATTAATCAAAGACTGCCAAAAACACTCAGCAGTGAGGCACTAGAAGAAGCTATCATTCAATTTATCAGAAAGAGGATTGCGAGGTGGCTTGATTGCAATATCTGAGTATCTACATAAGAAGAAAATCATAGATTCTGTAAGACTCTGCAGGTGAGCGGAGATCTAATGCCTGAAGCTGGAGCCTGTCAAATTCTCATTTTACAGATTTTTTACCCCTCAATTTCCCTCTTTTTTAACTACTGGAAAAAGTGTCTTAGGGAAGTGCTGTATTCTGCATCCTTTGCTTTCTCAGAATCCATGTGAGTTCCTCTGTGGAGGAGACTTTGCCCATGCCTGGTGTCTGGGGCACTGTGGGATGCTTCAGGACGCGAAGATCCGCCTGGAAGTGGAGAGATCCTTCCTGGCCTTTGGGTGCCTGTGCCCAGGCGCCGGGTTCCTGCACATGCCCAGGCGGCGATGGCGTTTCCTGCAGCGATCGGCCTCGGTGCCGCCCGTCCTCCCGCGCGGGGGTCCCGGCACCGGTACCTGCACCGGGGGCTCTGCCCCGTCTGCACCATGATTCAGCAGAGCTTTTCCAAGGGAGCGCGACTGGTTGGCTCTGACGTTCCCCGTGGAGAGATCCCGCTAAGGGCAGTGGATACCCTTGGAGGAAAGCGTGTGCTCACAATCTGGAGAGCTGTGGGGGAAACATGTGGCAATAATCACGAGTGGCACGTGGAACGTGGAATCCCACCGTTTTGTGGAAAATCTGGAGAAAACATCACTCTCTCAGTGCATTCAGCTGCCCACTTACCTGCAGGAGCACAGGGTCCCGGGAGCGCTGCTGTGGCACGGGAAGGACAGGGAGGCAGCGCTGACTCTGAGCTGCCCCGGGCATCCTGGGACCTGAGAACATCCAGGGACTTCCAGCGTCCCGTTCTGGAAGGAGCTGGCACGACAGGGTGAACTGTTGTTAGAGTAGGCAGGCGGCTTTTCCTGATGAGCCCTGGTGGTTCCTGGTGCCTCCGGTTGGAGGCCTGGTGGATTGAGAGGACCTTGCCTTGCTGGAGACACGCTTTACCAGCCAGGCCCTGAATTTACCTGCTGTCTTCAGCACAGACTGCTCAGTGCACGCGGTGACTGCCTGCCCCGTACAGCCCGGGTTGCTGCTGGGCTCCGTGGTGGCAGCAGACGTGGAGAGCACTCTGCCGTCTGCTCTAATCGCAGAGCTTTGTTCAGGCCAGCCCGTGCAGAACATCTCCGTTCCCAGACAGTCGGTGGGCACTGACCTTCTTGGGGCAGCGAATGCTCCAGCGCGGCGCGTGGGGGAACAGCCATCCTGCTGCTGAGGCTTTGCAGGCTCCCTTCCCACTCTGCTGTGCGCAGCTCGGCGCTGTCTGCGCGGTGCTGCCGCGTGGGGCGACGCTCGGAGACGCACAGCTCTGGATCTCCGCATTCGCTGCCGGGGCAGAGATTCCTCAGCTGCTTCCATCTGCTGCGGTGCCTCCTTTCCGCCCAGCTCTGGCAGAGACCGCTCCTCTCTCTGTGCCTAGAGCGGTTTCTGGTGTTTGGTCTCAGCTGCGTTCGTTGTGTTGTGCAGGGGATCTGGATACCACGTGTGCTCTGTGGCCGGTGCCACTGTAATCACGGTGACTTTTGGGGTGGTACATGTTCTGCCTTGGCAGTCAGGCTTCTGTGAAAGGGCTGCACTCACTGTGAAGTTGCCCCTTCCCTGCTTGCAGGGCTGGTTTCTTGCATGCAGAAGTCCTCCCTGAGCTGCTGTTTGCTGTGTAGGAGCTGCACTTCTCTGGTCCTTGCAAAGCTGCTTCCAGCATCAGCTCTTGTCGCAGTTCCTGCTTTGGTGAAAGGACAGGTCAGCCCTTGGCTTCAAGTACCATTTGGGGATGACCCTGGCACAAAGCTGGAAGAGAGACCTAAGCTGGGCTCTGTACTGCAGTGTCCAGGACTCTGCAGTCATGAATTTATAGACTCAGAGTTTCGCCGGTGGCCGGGCTGGGTCACCCCGAAGGGATGGATTAGTGGGCGGCTTTACTCATGCCAGAGGTCCTGGTGAAGTAAGAGCTGGTACGGAGCATATCATCCCTGGCACGTTATTAATTAGATCTTTATTATTATTATTAATTAGATTATTAAAGACCTTTATTCTCAGAATTGCCTTCACAGAGTTCCGGCAATGCAGGAATCTCCTAGAGCAGGTCCCCGGACAATAGCAGGGAGCGCCATGTGGAGGCACCTCAGCCTTCTGGGTGTCATTTTAACAATATCCCTTCACCATGGAAAGGTGAGGGAACAAATTTTCAAGAGCCCTTTGGCAGGGATCGTCCTGGAGCTGGTCTTGAAGAGGATCCAGCTTTGATGATGGACGTACATGGAGAGGACAGCAGCCCGGTTGCTCGTGTTGCAGAGGCTTCTCGTGCTTGCTCCTAGCCTGCTTTGTGGCAAGCTGAAGGTGAGCACTGCTCTCCTCCCTCTGGCCCAGAGCACTGGAGAGGACGGCTGTGCCTTGGCATTGCCTGTCTTTTCCCATCACTTACAGAAGCTTTCTGCTGAAATACTTGCACTAAATCTTCTGTTCATCTTTGCTCCTCTGTAATGAGGTTGCAATTTTGGATTTTAGCTTGAAAGCGCAAGGAAAGCTTGCTTGAAAGCTCCTCCATGTGGCAGTTGCTTGTTTAGTTTTCTGTGTGCTGGGTGGAATTGCTGGCTTTGAGTGTCATTTCTTTTGCTTAGATGTGAAGTAAATTGTTTGATGCCTTCAGGGATGATGGACATCATTGCTGCATGTTCCAGACTCGTGCATGATAGCTCAGCAGGAGCATTTCCATGGAGAGCCCGAGAACTGATATACAAGGCTGTGTGCAAGGCCCAGTGATTCCAGAAGGTGCCATTCCCCTGGACAATGCTTCTGTAGAGCTGTTTCTACCCCACTTTGGGCCATCCGGTGCAGCCCTCTCTTTGTCCAGAATCTCCTCCCATTGCTGACTGTTCCTTGTAGCATCTGTTCAGGAGGTTTTCCTGCAGAATGCCTAGAACAAAGCGTGGTGATAAACTGAAGTAAGTTGTGTGATACTCGAGAGCTGTACACAATGCAACACCATCCATCATGCTTGAGGAGTCCGAGCAGTGCAGCGAGAGGCGGAGGTTCTGCACTGGTGCAGGGCTCATCCGTGACAGGATCACTTTACAGAGATCCTTAAGGATGCTAAGGATCCTTAACGAGATCTTGATCGTGTTGTTCTTGCTAGCAGACGAAGCCAGACGCTGCCTCACGATGCCTTTGGAGCAGCCCGCTGCTGTGATTAGCTCCATTATTGCCATTAAAGAATGAGTGAGCAGGTAGGGGCTGTGCCAGGTTGCTGGCACGGGGCAGCGCTTGCTGCAAGGATTTTCAGAACCTTTCCCAAGTCCCTCTCTTTTTTCCCTGCGGGTGGCTACCAGCCTCCCTTTCCCAAGAGAGCGCTCCTACCTTCTGTCTTCCTCAGCATTTGGACCATCCTGTGTCCTGCATATTGGGAAATTTACTGCCTTCAGTTTGATTTCTCTGGTGAGATTCTGACTTGCATATAATCTCTACACTGAAAACTAAAAGGTTTTTGTCTAAGGGCTGTGCCAGAAATTTCCCTTCTCATATCATCTCCTGCCATCTATTTTGGACTCCAATCTACTTGAGATTTCACAAGCTGTCCTTGACCTGCCGTGGGGTGCTCTGTTTTCATGACATTCCTGAAAAGTTCCTTAGAATAAGTCCTGTGATAGGAATTTTACTCCAAGTCGATGAACTCCCATTCGAAGTCACTGATATTTGTTGCTGGTCCTATTTGGGTGTGTGTCGACCCCTGGGGTCTTTGGGACCAGTGGCCTTTGTGCGCTGAGCACGTTCTCACCAGTGTTTCATTGCCACTTCAACAGCGTGAAGGGTGAGAGGATTTCGGGCTTGCCTCAGAAAAAACTCCTGCTTGTATTCTGTGATGGATATTTTTTTTTTCCTAGTCATTCTCCTGATGCTGGATTTAGTTTTGCCCGCACCAGACCTGTCTGATTTCCATGTCTGCTTCCAAGCTGTCTTGTCTTGTCTGTTGAGGCAATGGATATTCACCCCGCTCTCCCCTGCCGAGGCCCAAGCCCTGGGTGCCAGAACCCGTGGAGTCCTGGCGAGGCCGGCAGCGCCCGAGGCCGTGGTGGCTCTTGGAGTTATCCTGCCCTGCAAGGAAAGCCGAATTCCCGGCTTCCAAATGCCTGCTTGTGTGTGTGAAACCACTCCCTGCAAGCCCTTCATCCCCGCATCCAGAACCTGTTTTCCCTTGGGACAAGAGGGTCACGGAGCTCCCGGAGTGAGTCCACCCAGAGGGGACGAAGGCTCCTCCCAGAGGGGATGAAGGCACCAGAGCATCCCTGCTGTGAGCAGAGGCCAGGAGAGCTGGGGCTCTGCAGCCTGGGGAGGAGAGGGCTGAGGGGAGGCCTCGTCAGCACATACATCTGCACAGAGGGTGTGCGGAGGACGGGGCCAGGCTCTTCTCAGTGGTGCTCAGCCACAGGACAAGAGGCAGAGGCCACAAACTGAGGAACGGGAAGGTCCATCTGAACATGAAGGAAAACTCCTGGACTGTGGAGGTGATGGAGCACGGGAACAGACTCTACAGGGAGGCTGTAGAGCCTTGGTTGGTGAAGATACCCAAAGGCATCTGGACGTGGTCCTGGGTGAAGGGTGGAAGGTGACCCTGCTGGAGCAGGGGGATTGGGCCAGATGATCTGCACAGGTCCCTTCCCACCTCAACTGTTCTGTGACT
>VZSG01001078.1:72094-125684 GCA_013398315.1 Nothoprocta pentlandii | reverse complement strand
TCCCTTCCCTTCCCTTCCCTTCCCTTCCCTTCCCTTCCCTTCCCTTCCCTTCCCTTCCCTTCCCTTCCCTTCCCTTCCCTTCCCTTCCCTTCCCGCCAGCAGAATACTTGATGTCCCCTCCTTAGCCCCTGACGTCTCTCTTGTTGCCCCGTCCTTGTTCTGTTCTTGCCCTGTCCTTGGACACCTCCATTCTCCCTCCTGGACCCAGTGTGTGCGGGGTCGCTCTGGGAGCAGATTTCCTGGGGAGGCAGAGTTGGGATGGGGAGAGGTTTAGCAGGTCCCAAGCTGCTCTTCGGGATGCAAAGCTCTCTCTGCTCATAGATGATGATAAAGCAAAGAAATCAGTCCCCAAACGGCTTTACCCATCCAGTGTAGCACAGAGCCAGTGGAAAGTCAGTGACAGACAGACACTAACCGTTTGGGGAAGTAGGGGACAAAAAGAGGAGTTTCTGGGTAGTTGGGAGATGAGACAAGAGCATGAGGAGAGTACAGGGAAGGAAAGAGCTGGGAACGTGCTGGGAAATAACAGAGGTGTAAGGTGTTTGTGGGAAGAGATAGCAGTTGTTTATGGCCCATTCTCTATCTTGCTAAGTTGTTTGTCCAGGACAAGCCTTTTGAGTGTGACTGTTGTGATCATGTGTTGTGCATGTGCTGAACAGGAAGTCTGAATTCCCAAATCAAGCACTTTCAGCATGACTCTTAAATCAGTATAAGTTAGTTCTGGGATAGGGATGAGGCAAAATGAAGGCTTTGGGGCATGGAAGTGTGATGATTTGGAGGTCTGAGTTGGGTACTGTACCTGGAAATCACGGGATGGGTCTTGTGTAAAATCCTGATGGAGAAAGCGGACAAGCCGTCTGCCCAGGACCTGCTCTAGCTCCTGAAAAGTGTCACTGGCGCCATCCATTTGACATTCCTAAGCAAGAATCGCAAACTGGCAGCAGAATATTTGTCCCTTGTGAGTCCTTTATCTTGGGATATTTCTCTATCAAGCCTAGCATGTCCCAAGTCGCTCTTGCCCTGTCCATCCCTCTGCCTGTGCTTGTAGTGGTCGAAGATGGTCTGGGAGAACTGGGCTAATGAAGCTGGTGGTGACACTGGTTCCTGCCTTGTCTTGGGACTGTCCTTAAGCACAAGAAGAGCTGGGCTCAGGCAGTGGTTTGGGACAGCATTGTGTGTCACAGGTCCATAGGAATAGAGGGCAGGAGCTGCAGTACCTTTCCTCTTGTCCCAGGGAAAATGCTGTTAAAAGGTCATTCTACAATATGTTATCTTGAGTCTAGATCTTTATGTCTCTTCTGAAACCAGTCTCACATGAGGCAGTTCTGAAGGGGCAGTGCGTGGACCCACTGATGTCTGAGGCTTTGCACTTCTCTTTTAGGGCATTCTCCTCAAACGCAGTGGCAAGTCTCTCAACAAGGAGTGGAAGAAGAAGTACGTGACGCTGTGTGACAACGGAGTCCTCACCTACCACCCCAGCCTGCATGTGAGTGCTGCACAGAGCTGGGCTGGGTGCGTAGAGCTGGGCTGAGGAGCAGGGTGGGCAGAGCGTCCTCCTCCGTGCCGCGGCCGACGCTGAGGATGCTCCAGGTGCAGGGCTGCTTGTAAGGGCCTTGGGGTGAAGACACAGTTTTTCCTTGCAGAGGGACCCAAAGCAGGAGGGTCAGCGATCTCTTCTACAGGACAGGCTTATTAAACACATTTGGTACACTTATTTACCAGAGTCTGGAGAAACCCTCTTCCCTCTCATGTAAGCTGTCTCCCTCCAGTATCAAGCTGGGTGGGAAAGGCTGCTAGGAACATGCTCTGCATGGAATTATGCTAAGTAAATGCATCTTTCTTCCCTGTCTTTTCCTTGCTCAGCCCATTAAGGCCGGGGTTGCCGCCTCCCTGCCTCTGGGGCGAGGAGCAGGCGGAGAGCTCCTTGCAGCCATGTCTGATGGTGCCATTTGTGTGTGGAATAATTTTCCTGGCTGCTAGGTATTGGGTAAGGGAGATGAGGTGCCTGTGCAGAGCCTGCCGAGCTGAGCTGTCACTCCATGCAGCTTGGATCCCCTTCACTGCTTGGCTCAGGCACACAGCTGCCTCCCCATCCATCTCTGTCGCCTCCCCACTGTGGGGCTAATGACTTCTTCCCCATTCCCTCTTGAGCACAGTTTGCTGCCGAGAGAGTAAGCCATGGCCAGGCACACCTGTGGCACCGGGGACCACAGCACTTCCGAGCAGAGGACGTTGCTTTGCAGGAGAGTACCAGATGGGCAGCCCCGGTGCAGGATGCTGGGAAGCTCTCTGGAATGAAAGACCAAAGAGCAGCGGCTCCAGCCCCAGCCTCTTGCTTGCTCCACACGCCAGAGCCCTGGCTTGGTCTGTGAAGACCTCAGACACATGGGGCTCTGTGTGACCCCAGCCTCACAGCCCTTCCCTCACCTTGAGCCCCGTGGCCCCAACCCATGGGCTCGCTGGGCTCGCTCCTCCAGGCCCCAAACGTTCTCCAACCCCTTTGCCTCTTGGCCCTGTGACTGATAAACTTGAAAACTAGGCATTACATTTCCCATGGATTACATTCATGGGAGCTCTGAAAACAGTTTTTCCTTTCGGTCTTTGGCAGCTGTACCGTACAATGGTTCTACAGTTTCCTAACTTTGCAGTCACATTTTTTGGCCTTGAGGGTGAGGGTGGCAGGGGTGGTTGCTGCCCGCTCGGGGTGTGGGTGCACGCGCTCAGCTGCGGGTCTGACACCTTTGCACTGGAGGCTCCATGGCCCTTGGTGCAAACAGCTCAGAGGCACGATAATTTCTGGGGCGTTGTTGAACTGCTCACAACCGATGCTGCTGCACGCTGTGCTTCTCTCCTCTTTATGCATTTCTTCCTTGGGGGTGATTGAGATTGATGTCACTACCTTTCCTTCAGCGGTTTGTTTCATTACTATATTTCCACAAGCAAAAGTGTGGCTTTCTTCCACGCGGTGCCACTGGTGCTGCACAGCCCATGGCTAAGAAAGGACCAAGAGGGGCCTCTCCTCCCCTGGATTACACTGAGCGCTGTGAACCTTCCACCCAGGACACAGGGCTGTTCACCGGAGCAGCCAGGCGCTGCTGGGAACAGCAGAAGGCTCCACTGCTGCCCCGCCAGCTCCGGCAGGGATGGGGAATCCTGCCCGTGTCCCACTGCATGGCCACCCTGAGGGCTGGGACACGGAGCAGTGACGCCTGCCATCGTGCTGTGTTTTCCTCTATAACATGGACAAACCCAGGTCTGATAAACTGTGTGCAGATCAGGTTGCCGGGGATCCCCCTGCCCGGGTACCAGCTTCACCTCCTCCTTAGATGGGACGGAGGTAGGCAGGCAGCCTGGAGGAAGAGGGAGTCCAGAAGAGGATGTCCCGTTACATCCTTTCCATGGTGCCATCTTCGGGAGTGACTTGGATGCTGCAGAGCTTTTGTCACCTGCTTTGTCTCCAAGTTTCCATGTCCTTTCCTGGGACGTGACAGAGCAGAGCCCATTAGGGAGTTCCTGGGAGGACACGTGTTTCTGTGCCTGCCTGCACAGCAGCAGCTCTGCGTCCCGCAGCGCGTCGCAGGGCGCTGCTGCCAGGGCACATGCCCCACACCCCGTGTCCAGGACACGCTCAGTGTCCTGCGCTTCAAGGGACATCGCGTCCTGGCTTTGCCCACCCTGCGCCGCGGGGACAGCAGAACCGGGCGGCAGCAGAGACGGGCCGAGGGCATGGCTGGACACCGAGGGGCGTCCAGGACTGCCCAAGCCTCGCAGCAAAGGCCTTTCTGCTTCCCCGGGGGCTTTTCCTTGGCATGATTCAAGGCAATTTCTGTCTAGACATCTCTCTCCTGCATCTGCTTTGCATTCTGTTCTAGCCTCTCCTGGGATGGGTGCAGATATTCCACGGACTAGCAGCCCTAGCACCTGCTTTTTTCCTCCAGGAGTCATATCTTTCCCAAATGTGTCTGTGCCCCCATGAGCAGGACCTACTCCATGGCTCTGAGTCATCCATACTTCTGCTGTTATCACCCAAAAGCTGCCGGAGATAGTCATCTGCTTCTGTGAGTTTATCACTCGTCCAGTTGCAGGATCAGTATCACGGCCCCTCGACCCCGCTTGGAGGTTTTCTGCCTGGGAGTAGGGCTGAGCAGCAGCGTGCAGGGCTGGCAGTGATGGGGTGAGTGGAAGAGGGCTCATGTGCGCTGGATCTAAAATGCTCCATAATTCCTGGAGGCAGGCGTTTCTGCCGTGGTTAGCAGCCCTGGCCTTGGCTTGGCTCCCGCGGAGCTGCGGCTTCCTGCTCTCAGGAGCCACCGCTGCCTCTCCAGCAGTGTCAGGCTCTGGAGGGAAGAGCCGGGCGCGGAGCAGCGGCTCTGGCGAAAGGCAGGAGCATTCGGGGTGCCCGATCCCTGCATTTGGCACAGCTTCCCTTCTTGCCTTTCTGCTTCCTCGTGTTTTTGTGAGTGTGTTCAGCGAGAAGAAAAGAACAAGTTTTATGAAAAGAGCAGTGTGGTTTCGTATCACTTTCCCAAAGCCTTGGAGAACAAACGCTTGTGCTGGCGAGGGAGCGTATGTGGCTGAGCCCGGCTTTGCTGGCCGGGCTGCACGGCGCTGCGCGGAGCACGAGAGGAAGCAGCTCCCATTTTGCAGCCAGTGGAGCCATTCACACAATCACCTTCTGTTAATTCTATCTGCAACATCAATTAAATTGTTTGTAGAAACTAATTGAATGTGGCTTAATCACACATCTTAATAGCTTTCCACGCTTTGAACTCGTTGTTAATTCCAGTAATAAAATGAAATGAGAGAACTGGCTGGGTAATTAGCGAGGAGGCTTGGGAAGAAATTGCTGTTTTATAGCATGTAATAAAAGCAGTGCGCTGGTGACCGCTCTCTCCGGCAGGCAGCCGGCTAGCACAGCGATTGTGCTGAGTTAGGGAAAATCCTGCAGCCCTCCGAGGTTCCCTGCCCGGGGTGTCACCAGGCTCCCAGCAGCCGGGAGCAGCTCCGAGCAGTGTCCATGACTCGCTTGGACGCAGGGTGGTGTGTGTCCACACTGCCCTGCAAGGTCCCGTCACCCATGAGGGTAGCGAGTGGCCTGTGTCCAGCTGCACCCATGTTCACAATGAGGTCTGGATGCCTGACAGGGATCTGCTGAAGGACAAGAGTTTGGAATGGGGCATTTGAGATGCTGCTGGGAGGTTGTAGCCTTTGCATGGAGAAGCCTGAGGCTGCAGAGCATTGCAGGTGCAGCCCCTTTCACCTGCTTCTTGGACACAAGGACGGGGAGCCCGGTGGCTCTTAAACCTGTCCTGTTCACGTCTGCATCCTCTGGAGCTTGGAAGCAGAGGATTTGCATGGGGACCAGCTCCGAGTTAATCTTGCTGGCGACCTCCTTGTGAACTGGAGCAGACCGAAGCCTCCCTGCGAACGAGGAGCTGCGGCTGCAGCCTCAGCCCGGGCGGCTGCTGTCCCTCATCCCCCAGGCTCAAGTGAGGCCCAGAGCGGAGCCCATGGGGCGGCTCCATCCACACTGGGGATGGATGCACCCATCACGGGGCAAAGGGTCTCCTTCCAATTGCTCTGGGACACAGTGCTCCATCCCCTCATCCTTGAGGTTGTTCCACTGAACCTCTAGTCTCCTAGCCAGGTTTTCACAAATGGACTTGTCCTGACATCTGAGTGTCCATGGCAGCATCCAGACATTATGTGTATTAGAACTGAGTCAGTCTGGGCAGGGGAAGCAAGACCTGGCTCTTCTCTGAAGCCAGTTGTAACTCATCAGCTAGTTCAGAAAAGGGTAACTTGAATTCAAAGAATTGCATCTGAGGTGTCAGAGGATGGTTGGTTGAGGACACTGGAATCGCACAGTCTCTTACTTAGCCCACCTGCCTTGGTGGCCGGCACAGCATGGGAGAACTAGACTGTGACTCCTGCATCACCTCCAAGTGACTGCCTAGCTCCTGTTTTACCCAGCTGCTAACCTCTCTACCCACCTGTCCTGTCTACCCAGCTGGTTTTGAATGAGGGGATGAGAGGGGTGCTGAGGGAGGTGGCTGGCCACATGTTGAGCTGCGGTTCTTCTGCCGTAGGATTACATGCAGAACGTCCATGGGAAGGAGATCGATCTGCTGAGGACGACAGTGAAGGTGCCGGGGAAGCGGCTGCCGCGGGCGACGACGGCGGCAGCGCCGAGCGCCAGCCCCAAGGCCAACGGGCTGGCGAAGGAGCGGAGCAGCAGCCAGCTCGCGGCAGGCACAGGTACGACGGGGTGCTGGTCGCGCAGGGGGTGCCAGCGGTGCCAGCGCCATAGCTGGAGCAGAGGGCAGAGCTCTTGCCAAGCCCCTCCACGGCCGCTCTGGTGCGTGCCGGGCGCTGCTGCCGTGCAAGTGCACGGGTGGGATCCGTGGCGCTCTGCGGGTCCGATCCCAGCACGAGGAGAAGGTCCACACGCTGTCCATGACGGCACTCAGAGGAGGTGGCCAAGTCCCATCAGACGTGGTCGCAGGTGAAGCAATAGCTCCCTGAACAAGAGAGATCTCAGAACTGGGGAGTCCCTCAATCCCTGAAAATTCTGTTCTGTCCCTTTCCTTTGTTTGCGGATGTTTTTTCCTTCCCTTTCTCCTGGTGAGACAATTAGAAGCAAGATCAGTTCATTATTATTGGTTAGTTTTCTTTGTGTCCATTGGAGATGCACCAAGATCGGGGGACCATGTCAGGAGGTTCCTGGTGTTTTGGGGAGTTCCTGCCCCTCCGTGTCCTGTTTTAGCACAGGAAGGATCTGCCACAGGCTACTCCTGAGCTTGGACTTCTCCTGCCAAAGTCACCAGGGGCCTTGGGAAGCCTTGGCTTTGTCCAGGGCGATGTCCTTAGCCAGGATGCATGGTTTCCATGTGCATTCTTCTCCAAATGGGCTGCCTGCAGCATTCTAATATGGGCGGACTTTGTACTGATGTTATGTTCACGCGGAGCTGGAGGGGAATAGACCCTCCTGAGCCCAAACTGCTGTTTCTGTAGAGTCAGAGATAGTCTGCAGAACATCAGCTGCTGATCTGCTGATTGAAATTGCCGTGTTTTATGATCAAAGCAGTGCAACTCAAAGGGCTCTACCTGCTTTCTGCAGCTGCCATCTCCTTCACGCTCATTTCTTCACCATCACTAAACCCCTTCAGCATGCAGTTCAGTGGGCCCAAAGGCAGGACAGGGATTCTGTGAACCAAGAATCGGGCAATACCTGCAGGGTGGGAGACTAACTGGGGCAGGGTTTAAGAGTTACAGTGCATGACTCTGTCTTCATGAGCTCCCCGTGCAGAAAGGCACTGTGTGGAAAGGGGAGGTCAGCTCCGGGCAGGATGATAGCTCTCCCCTCTCTACATAGCACTCCTCAGACATGTATTCCTAGGAGCCTTTGGCTAATGCTTTTCTTAAAGAAGGTTATATCAGAGCTGTGGGCAGTATTAAAAGGCAGGCGTTAGAAAAGCTGATAGTAACGTGTCTGTACAACCCCATATGCTGCTTGCAACAGTCGTCCTGATCCCGCTCGACTCACAGGGCAAGTGAGATGTGACTTGATCACTGAGTGCAGCTGCTTGGAAATCTGGAACATAGGAAAGAGATCCGTGCTGAGGCCTCTTGGCCTGGCAGACAAAGCGCCGTGGGATCCAGTGCGGGAAGCTGGAGCTGGAACAATTTAAACTTGAAATGAGATGGAGCTTCCTACCAGGGAGGGTAATTAAATGTTGGAATAGTTTATCTGGGGAGCCGGTGGACTCATCACTGCTTGAAGCCTTTAAAATGAGATTAGTTATCTTTCTACGAGGTGCGTTGGAATCCAGCTTGCGCGTGCGTTGATGCACGGGGGACCGGGCTGGGTGGCACCATGCGCTCCTGTTGGGTAGAAATCCCTGATTTTGAGACTCCCTTTCCCTGCCTTTCCCTGGGCCCCGAGCAGAGCGGTGCTGCCCTGGTGCCGAGGACGCGTGTGCTGGGGCAGGACTCGGTGTTTAGGCAGCAGAGACTTTGTGCCTTGGCTTTGAGTGGTTGTCTGCAGTGGTCAGGAAGGATTATTCCCCCGGTGCAAAATTGGCAAGACGTTTTCTGAGGATTTTTTTCTCAATTATTGCCAAGCCTCCAAGCCTGAGTGCAGCTGGCAATGCAGTCGCTATGTGCAACAAGGATCCTACTTAGAATGACTTGCTGCTGTCCCCAAGTAATGCTGATATGAGATTTGGGGTCAGCAAAAAACCTGCCCGGCCCCAAATCAGCAGGAACTTTGCAGTTTTTCTGCTGCTGGGGCTAGAGACAGGACCATTACTGGGATCCACTGGGCATCTGTCGTGTAATACTGGAGAGGGGACACCTCAGCACTTCCATTCTGTGCCTGAGCACAAACGAGCCCTCAAGGATGGGCTCTTTGGAGACCTGGCTTAATCATGGTCCTACACCAGGATTATCTGGTTGAAACCAAATGGCCTGTGTTTGGAGTCAAAGCGAGGGGTCTGTTACGTCCTGGAGGCCTGACCTCTGCTCCTGGTGGTGTCTGCACGCACTGGATGCACTGTCCTCACCCAGGAATGAGAGAGAAGCAGATAAAGGGCAGGGCAAGGAAACGCAAAATGTCTCCTTCCTCCCAGGAGCTCTATAAAATGCACATACAAAATGCTCGTGATGACTCCAAATAACCGCCCAAGTAAGCACAGGTTTATTCAAAATCCAGCAGATTTTTGAAGCAAAAGCTGTGGTGTTCATGGCTGTTATGGAGCTGGTTTGGTCCTGGCAGTAGCTTGGCCATCATGTTGGGGAAGGACGGACTGAGAGAAGTGACTGGGGGACAAACACCCCCGTGCTGGCTGGGCACCGACAGAGCGGGATGGGGAAGGAGCTTGTGTTGGTGAAACCCGCGGGACCTCAGCTCTGAGGATGATGCACAGCCATCGAAGAAGACGGCTTTGCTGCTCTCAGAAGTGTTTCGTTTCGCACATTGCCTATTGTAAACCAGTTTTAGGGTGTGCAGAATTTTGACAGGCTCTGCAACCATTTCTGGTTTACCACTATCCAAGACATGATTTTGGTGGAACATATAAGCAAATATGAAGTGCTGTTTGGGTTTTCAGCGTTAGGAATTTCTCCGCAAGAGCTGTAGATCTTCAGAGATTTGATGGAAAGATTGGCTAGAAGCAGAAATTTTGTCTCAAACTAGAAATGTGCTTTCTGGTGTTGCCTGGAAAATAGATTGGGATTGATGTAGGTTTTGGAAGTTGGTTGCTGAAAGCTCTTGAAACACTTAATCTGCCCAAGAGAACTGGCAGCATGGCCTCTGCTTTCCTAAGCGTTTTGTTTTCTGCTTCCCAACTGTGTTTCCTCCTAAGTTTCTGTCTGTTTGAAATGTTACTGGTAGACACCAGCAAGGGGTGAAGAGCAGGTAATGCAGAGCATGGTGCCAGTCACTGTCCCTGGCAGTGTCCAAGAAACGTGTCTATGAGGCACTTAGGGACATGGCTTAGCAGGCCTGGTGGGTTCGTGGTTGGACTTGATGATCTTGAAGGTCTTTTCCAAGCATAATGGTTCTCTTGATTCTGTGATTCTTGCTTTCCTCCCTGCGAGCATGAAATTTTAGCACTTTAAAGCAGAGTGTTTGAGTTAGGAATCACTTGGATGGGGCTCGCTGGTGACGCTGGGGCTCGCTCTGCTCTGCTCTGCTCAGCTCTGCTCTGCTCAGCTCTGCTCTGCTGTGCTCTGCTCTGCTCAGCTCTGCTCTGCTCAGCTCTGCTCTGCTGTGCTCTGCTCTGCTCAGCTCTGCTCTGCTCAGCTCAGCTCTGCTCTGCTCTGCTCTGCTCAGCTCTGCTCTGCTCAGCTCTGCTCTGCTGTGCTGTGCGCTGGGTTCGCTGAGGCTGTAGCCAGGATGCGACGCCGCTCGTGCGGCAGCGCTGCGGGTGCAGAGGAGCTGCCCGCTTTGCCAGGCTCTGCCCTGGCCCCTCTGCGTGGCCGAGCACCCTGCGCCCGCGCTGCGCCCGTCCCCAGGTCTCCAGCCTGGCGGTGCCGGTGCCGCACGCTGCCAGTGCTGCCGGGCCGTGTCCCAAGGGCAGCGTCGCATGCAGGACGGTGCAGTCCACACGTGCGCGGCTCAGGCTGGCGGAGTCTTGGCAAACTCTATTCCGGCATTTTCCAGCTTTCGGTATCTTAACTTTATGATAGAAGAACATCTTCCCCCCTTTAATTCACTTTTAATTAAGTTAAAAGGCAAGTATTTTTCTGAAGAACAGATTTTCTGTACTTTGAACGTGTGGGCTTGGCTTGTCCCCTTGGTAGATTTGGAGCGCTTATCTAGGAAACACTGGGGGAGGAGATGGACACTTGTTCTCAGAATGGGTTCCTTTGGAAGAGGATGGGCAGCGCCATTTCCCGGTGGGATGTTCATCTGTTCCCTGGACACTTGGGCATGCTGGGATTTGGGAGGGCGGGAGGGGGACGTGCAGATCTCCACCAGAAATGCGTTGTGTGAGTCGCCTGCCACATGTTCCCTGCACGCGGCGGTGCTCGTCTGGAGCGTCTGGTTGGGATCCCTCCAGAGCCTTTCCGTGTCTGCTCCTCAGGGGTCTCCAGAGGAGTGTGCTGGGGTTCAGCCGGGACCCCCCTGGCTGCTTGGACCCTGCTGTGCCTCGTTCCGTGTGTTCTGGCTTGAGGAATGAGGACAGCTCTTGCCCAAAATGCAGGCTGGATGAAAAGGGATGTTTTGGTGAAGGACAGAGGGTGGCACAAGGAAAATGCGGAGCCGATGTGAATGAGCGTGGGTCTGGGTACAGCTGCCGAGCGGGGGCTCTGCGTGCCCAGGGTGCGAACCCCGCGGGTGGGAGATGCCCTGGCACACCGCGGGCTGGGGTGCAGCTGGAGCAGGACAGGGAGGAGGCCTGGGGCAGGGCGGCGCACGAGCCCGCTCCTGCGGGAGCGGAGGCAACGGCCGCGGCGGCTCCGTCCCCTGCCGGCCGCGGAGCAGCGGCCGGACGAGGATCCTGCTGCCCTGAGCCTCTCCCTGTGGGATTTCACCTACCGCCCAGCAGGGAAGGTGGCCCTGCTCCCATTGCTCTGGCAGCTCCCGCTGCTCCGGCGGCTCCGGCGCAGCGCGGGACAGAGCCTGCCCGGCCTGGCCGGCCGCCCCACGCGGGGCCGCGCGCTGCCCCCCGATGCTCTGCCTTGCAGAGTGAGGGATTGGCTCCCCCAGGCTGGGCTGCTGAGCCTGCTGTGATCATGTCACGTCGGGCTCCGTCGATGTTAACATCTCATTATCTTTGTTACTGTAATTACATTATCCGCTGCTTTATGCAGAATTATTCTCCGAGGACTAATTGATGGATCCATGTTTAATTCATTAATCATTAGCATCAAATTCGACAATTACAGTGCACACTGATTGTGGAATTTCAAATGTAATGAGGGAAGAATTAACAAAGAAAAGGGAAAACCTGTTTCCCCAGCACACCGCTGCTCGCCGTGGGGGACAATGACATTGAGGGAAGCAGAGGCGCGGAGAGCAGGTGACGCAGGTCACGGCAGACGGGAGAGCGCCAGGGCCCTCCGGACCTTCCTGCTGCTCGTGGCCACGCCGTTGTCCTGCCGGGTCAGACGGAGCCTTCGATCCTCGAGGAGAGCCGGCGCGTGGGCTGCGCAGGGCGAGCTCCGCTCCTGCCGCCTCGTGCATCGTGCGGGGCCGTGGTGCAGAGCCACGCAGCAGTCCTGCAGCCCCCTTCCCCTGCTCCTAGCGCCTCTCAAATCATTTGCAGAACAAGCCTGGAGCAGCCTTCTCTTCCCAGTCAAGCTGTTGGATCTGCTCCCCAAGGACCAGCACAGATGTGATTCTCTGGACAGCTGTTCTGGGGTCAGAAACAGCTGTTTCAGGGTCAGAGATGGATTCACATTCTTCCTTCCTGAGGACATGCCACCGCAGAGACTTCATGCGTATGAGCATGGAGGCTTCTGCTTAGGATTGCCATGGTCCTTGCCACGTAACGCAGATCGAGGAGCAGAGCAGCGGGCCCTGGCACGTTGGCTTGGATGGGGTAAATGCTGGAGCGGCGCAGGGCTTTGTAACTGCTGCTGCAGCTGGATGCCAGGCCATGCTTGCAGTGCAGGGCCATTTGGTGCTGCAGAAGTTTCCAGGCGTGGTTTACCTGAGTGCAAAGTGCTTGAGTGCTGACCACAGGGGCTGCCCTTGCTCCCTGCCAAGCCCGGCCGGCTCGGGCCAGGTGCCGGTGCCGGTCGGCTCTGATGCTCTCAGTGGATGTGCGCTGCTCGGACGTGGTCCCGGGCAGGCAACTGGAAACCTGGCGCTAACCTGTCGCTGCAGGGCACCTGCTCTGCCTGCTGCTGAAATGGGTAGGAGAGCTCGAGCTTGGTCACGGTGCCTCAGCCAAGGGTCGAGAACTTAAATACAGGATGCCCACAGCTGGAGGCCAGTGCCTGAGGGTCTTTGGAGCTGGTTTGTGTGGCCTTCAGTCTGCCCAATAATGTGTTAAGGGGCTCTTTGTAGTGTGAGGATGCAGCAGACACTGGAGACTTAGCAGTTTTTATCTGTAAATAATACTTGTCATTATAAATCCTATATAAAATACTGTAAATTGATGTTTATGCTACTATAAATATTATAAATTCACTATAAAAAATTGTGTTTAACCTCTTGAGATTTTTATCTGGCTGCCTAAAGTAGGAGAATGAATCCAAACAGTGGGAGCCATTGCACTGAACAGGAGCAAGAAAGGAGGTCTGGGCTCTGCGTGGGGAGAGGAGGGTTTTGCAGGGGAGCTCGCGGGGGTTGCACTGGGCAGGGCAGGGCCAGCAGAGCTCAGTACCCAGTTCCTTTGGCTCATGGAAGCCTCAAGGCCTGAGACAGGCGGGATCAGCTGGAGGTTTTGTTTGCTAAGTGTGTGCTAGAATAATGTTGCATTTCGCATTTCCAAGCCTTGTAACTCTCATTCTGTTCTGCTAGGTTTTCGTATTTCTTTCTATAGAGGAGAAACTGAGCCAAGAAAAGGTAAAGCCAGAATTGCCAAAAGCACCCGCTAGCTACATATCTGCTTTAGAGCCTGAGGATTTATTTTTCAAGAACTTAGCATTTTTATAGCCCTTTAAAGCTCAGCTGTGAGCTCTGAGCACAGGGTCTCCAGCTGGGCACTCAGAGCAGGAGGAACACATTAGCAGTGGCTGATTTTGACAAGTTTTCATGTAAGTGACGTGCACAGTATTTCTGGGAGTTTCACGGCAGTGTGTGGAATAGATCCCCAAAGGGAGTATTCAGCTCCTTAACCTCGGACCATCTCTTCCTGCCCTGCGAACCCGCTGGGATGTGCGGGGTCCCTGCCGGGCTCTGCAGCAGGTGCTCTGCTGGCTCGTGGAGGGTCGCACGGGGCTCGCGGTGCCACCAAGGACCCCCGTGTCATGGGCGAATCTCTTGTGCCCATGCCCTGGCTTGTCCCTGTTTGCCATGTGCGGTTGTGCAGAGTTCCCGGAGCGTCGCGGTGCTGGCGCTGGACACGCTCTGCGCCCTCACCCGGGGCTGGGGATGAGGCCAGTCCTGAGCTGCAGCCCCTCAGGCTGCTGAGGCTTGCTGAGCCCGCCTCAGCAAGGCGGCGGGCACGGGTATTGGCAAGACATGGTGTGCCAAGCCATGCCATACCATGCTGTGCCATGACGTGCTGTGCCAAACTGTGCCATACCATGCTATGCCATGCCACGCTGAGCCATGCTGTGCCATTCCATGCTGTGCCGAGCCGTGCCATACCGTGCCGCACTGAGCCATGCTGTGCCGTGCTGTGGTGGCCCTGCAGCATATTTGCAGCATCCCCATGTTGCGCCCGTTGTCTCCCTTTAGACTCTCTGCTCTATCCACTGCCCCTCATACGCAGGAGCTGGACTGTTTTTCCAGACTGGGTCTGCTTTCTGCCCGGGCTGAGACTAGAGGTGCCAGGGTGTTTGAGGTTCACATGGAGGCAGCAGCGCGGGCTGGACCGGGGCGGGCTGGGCCGTATCCACTGGGACGGCTGGTGATACGCGAAGGTCCCTCCTGCCTTTCCATGCACGTTGAGCTGCTCCGCAGGGTTGTCCTGGGCCAGTTGTTACTGAGTTGTAGCCTTGGCACAGTGTTTGCACTGCCCAGAGGAGCAGTCCAGGTGTATCTGTCAGTGACAGAGTGCTGGGGGGCAGCTCAGAGGAAACCTCTTAGGAAAACTCTTGTTTTACGCAGTTTGTTGCAGCTTCTTGTCTGCCAGGCCTGCTCCTCCAAGCCTGTTTTCAGTGTATGCATTGCATGGCCTTGCAGCTTCCCCGAGTTATGCTGTGGAAACAGTCATATGGAAAAACTGTTGCTGTTACATCCTTCTCCAGCCTTACTGGAGGCTCTGCAGATACGTGCAGAGATGTTGCTGTCCACAGAGCATTAAGTGGCTTCAGCAGTAGTTTCTGGAAAGGCTCCTGTTCCCTTGGCCAAGCAGAGCAACCGCAAACAAGGAACACTGCCTGGAACAGAGCAGCCCTGAGCTCCTGCGAGGCCTGGAAGCCACCACATGGCCACCAAAGCAACGTGTCACCTCCTGCCCTGCAAGCATGGAAGAAAGGCAGCACCTCCCGGCTTCAGATCCGCCCTGCTCCTCTGCTCTCAGGCTTTCCTTCTCAGAAATCCCTGCCCTCTCTGTGGGCTGCCAGGGCAGACGGCCTGCCGTGCTCGGTGCACGGCAGCGTGTGAGGTCCTGGCTCCACAGCTGCAGAGAACTGTGCCCTCCGCAGGGGTTTCTGTCCTGTGTATTGGGCTGGAGATTTCTGGCGCTGCTCTGGGATGAGAACTTGGGGTGGCGGGGCTGGCGTTTGAGTGTCCTGGCAGCCAAAATGTGCCCAACCTGCTGCCCCAGGACTCGCAGGCTTGGCCTCCCCCTGGCTCTGCGTCCACGTGCTGGGGCTCCAGCGCTGCTTGGTGACCCCGGCTCACGACAGGGCAGACGTTGCGATGCGCCGGCTGCACGGGGCTGGGAAATAACTTTGTGGAATGTCACCTCACTGGTGCGCGAGTCCTCAGCACTGCTTGGTGATTTATTTTCCATTTCCAAGCTGCACGACAGCCGTCTTGCAGCATTTGTGCCGGGAGGGGTTTTTAGCCCGTCTGCGCAGCCACATGCCTTGTCAGCCCAGGATGTGGCTCTCTATTTCTCAGACACTCAGGCACCAACTGCTCAGGATGAGCAGCAAGGCCAGCACCAAGACCACCCTGTGCAGCTCGGCATGAGCCAGGTCCCTGGAAGGAGCGCGGGGCCGCCCTGCGCGGCACCCTGCATGCGGGGTGCACGCGGGGTGCACAGCAGTGCCGCTCCCTGCAGAGATGTAGCCCTTGCACGGGCCGCTGCTCTGTGCTGCCGTGCACGTGGCCAGGGCCGCCCGGCACCACCGCAGCACCCGCCTTCATCCCTGCTTTGGGCAACGCTGCAGCTTCCACCCATGCTGTAGCTTCCACCCATGCTGCAGCTTCCACCTGCGCTGCAGCTTCCACCAGCGCTGCAGCTTCCAGTACCTCCGGTGCCTCCCCATCTAGCGTGTCTGGCAGGGATGGCCACCGGTGTCGGAGAGCATCCAGCTGCTGCACAGTCCCCTGTGCCCCCAACCTGGTCCTGTTGCCTGTCCCTGCAGGTCCCTGTGCCCCAGTCTGGCCGTGCTGCCTGTCCCCACACTGCCTGCCCCTCCGTGTGCCCCCCAGCCTGGCCGTGCTGCCTGTCCCTGCAGGTCCCTGTGCCCCAGCCTGGTTGCGCTGCCTGTCCCCACACCGTCTGCCCCTCCGTGTCCCCCCCAGCATGCAGAGCCGTCCCCCAGTGCCCGCCCAGCCCTCGCAGCACTTGCACATGGGCAGGAGGGAACGAGCTGCAGGAGCCACAGCGGGGAGGGAGCTGCCAGTGCCGGCTCCCCATCCCCGCACTCTGCCCTCCCTGATGGGAAACCAGAGATTGATTTTCTCCAACCCAACAGCATAATCACTAACCCTAATTAGAGATAATTACTGGGACTTGATGCACTTATTACTTGCTAGAATGCTAAAGGAGCTGTGCATGGCAGGGCTGGGCGAGCAGAAAGGCCTCCAAGGGAGCGGGCAGAGAGGAGCAGGAGCAGCAGCAGCAGCAGCAGCGCGGAGGAGATGCCGCCATGTGGGAGGCCCCGCCAGGCTGCGGCTCCCGCGGGGCAGCCGGCCAGGCTGTCAGCTCCGAGCATCCTGCGCTGCTGAGCATCTGCCCTGGGCGTCTTCCATGGGGCATCCAGAACAACAGAGAGAAGCCACCTGTGAAAACCTGGACACAAATAACATGCCCAGTGTCACCAAGGGACACAGGGCGGCAAGGAGCCTGGATTCCTCCAGGAGGGGCTGGAGACCCATTGCACGGAGCCACTCTTCTCCTCCACGCTGCCTGTGACTGATGCAAAAGGAGACTGGCAGGAATCACCCTTTTACAGGCAGCAAAGTTGACCCCTTCCTGATGTCACCTCCCGGCTCGTGCTTCCAGGAGCGCCTCTTGCTGTCCCTAAGGGTCTGCCCAGAGCAGGGCTGCTCTTACTGCTTGTTCCTTGTCCGAGCAGGGCCTGGGGACCTCGGGGAACTTGGAGCTGCTCTGCAACGTGCAGAGGTTGCGCCTGGTTGTGGTGCTGGCACCGCCTGGCAGCCTGTGCCGGCAGAGCAAGGGGACGCAGGCGGCAGCTCCTCTGCAGCAGCTGCTCCCACCCCAGCCTTGGTGATCGTTCTGGACCTTCATGTAGCGCTTTTTTGTTTGTCTGGTTTGTATTTTAAACAGTATTACTTGTATGTATGATTTCTGCAGCTTGAGATTTCAGGTTCCTGTGCAGATGCCAAGTGGCACCTTTAGTCGTGCTGATGGAGAGGTCCAAGGCCAGGAGCACCATCCTTCATCCATTCCCCACCTCATTCCCAGCCTGTGGTCTGTGTGTTGCAGAACTAATTTCTTAGGTAGTTCTGTGTAGCACGTAGGACATTAAGGTATGTCGGCACAGCGGTGATGGCTGGAGGGGGCAAGTGTCACCAAAGCTCCCTCAGGTTTCCCGAATCCAGCTTACTCAGGGAAGCCATGCATCCCTCGTGCTCTCGTTACCCTCATCTGAGTGGATGGGGAGGTGAATCTCAAAGCTAGAAGTTAGTAGTGGCTTACAAGTACAAGTAGCCTTGACTTTGTTATGGTGATGCTCAGGCAGGGCAAAATTCAGATCCAAGACATAGAGTATCAAATACACATGCACGCACAAATATATATATATCTGAGCCAATTTCACAGTGCTGAAAGCAATTATGAGCCAGATCATTTGGGAAAAAGAACTTAAAAAAAAAAGCATAATTAGGAGTTTTTAAAGAATATTTCACTTGATACCAAAAAAAGAAAAAATTCCCACAGTCAAAAGGAAGATTGTGTTGCTTAAAAATATATTAATATGGGTTAAGAGGAGACATGAGCTATTTGCTTTTCCTCTGCTCAGACAGCAACAGAGTCTACTGTCTCTGCTCCCCACAGAGCGTACAGGAGCAGAAGGAAGTGAGGGGCAAATAAGCTGCATTGCGCTGCCACGTTGTATACGTGTGTGCATGACTGTAGGCATGTATATAGGCAATAAGCAAGCAGTTTGTCAGCACTGAGTGGGAATGGAAATGCAGTAGGTAGTTGCTCATGCGCTGGTGCGTGGCAGCTGGACACGCACAGTGGTGCCGTGAGCCAAACCGTGTGGATAACGTCCACTGTGGGTGGTCAACGTGGAGCCGCCTTGGCGGGACCGGGGGCCCTGGTGGGCCGCGTCCCGGAGCCGGCGTTCCCGGCCCCGCTCCGGCTGCCTGCCCCACTCCTTGCTCTGCCGTTTGGGTTTGGTGCACGCGGAGACGCAGGGCGCCTCGTGCTGAGCGGCTCCTCGTCTCATGGTCAGCACCGCTCGGGTTCACCGAGGACAGCGAGTGCAGAACAGCGCAGCTCTGTTCCTGATGAAGATCTGGAAGCAGGGTTGGACGGCAATAGCAGCAAAGCGCAGTGGTCGGGTCGTGCGTCCCCCAGCCCCTCCGCAGGGATGTCAGTGCTCTGCGGGACGCAGACCGTGCTGCGCACCGAGCCGGCGACCTCGTCCGGGCTCCTCTGCCCCCATGTGTCCTCTCGCCGCGGCTCTCTCCTCCTTCCTTCCCTCTCTCCCACGGCTGCTCTCTTTAAAACAACCCTTGCATCTTGCTTCCTTCTTCAGCAGATTCAGGTGTTGAGCTTATCTTATTTCCCCTTCACCTGGATTTCCTCCCTCTTCTGCTCAGAGGTCCATTGTGAAGATGGAGCAGGGTCCCCTTGGCCCCCCGAGATCTGCTCTGTGTTTACACTCAGCCATGCTCTGCGCTCAGTTTGCTTCTAGGTGAGGGGGCTGCCTTGTCTGCAGCATCCTGGACATCACTGTAATAATTTTAAGGTCAGGAATCATGAGAATAGTCACTGTTCGTATGTCGTATCAAGTTCCTAATTACTAACTTTTATGTTTCCATGGAGACTCTACATAGCATACAAATGAAAGTGATGGATTTAGTGTTTGAAGCTCATTTCCCAACTCACATTCCTCTCTCGTTGCTGGTGTCAGGGGCCAACATTACTGAAGTTGCAAGGCGGGTATGAGAAAGGTAACCAGTAGAATTAAAGACATTGAAAGGGTTTTCAGGTTAGGAACTAAGGAATCCTAACAAAAGCATTGATTCATCACTGTATGGAAATCATAGAATGATTAATAAGGAATTAAAAAACAAGTATGTTCAGTAAATACCTCTGTTTGATATTTGAGAAAAAAGCAAGACGGTGTGTCTTACCACTGAATTATGATGAATTCTTCACATTCCAGCTGTAATTAGGAAGCATATTAAACAGCAGGTAGGAAATTCGTACGTATTCAAATCAGCAAGTCTGAATTGCTTAATTCAGAAACGCTGGAAGATCTGGTCAAGTCTCTCCCGGCTGTTGATGGCGACGCTCCGTTCAGGAGCGGGGCCGGATTCTGGTGGGCTGGAAGGCCAGGGTGCCGGTGGCAGCAGGTTCAGGGCACAGAACAGCTGTGAGAACAATTAAGGAATTGTAAAACCCACCTGATAGGGAAGGATTCAAGGAGCTCAATTTGTTTAGTTTATCAAAGAAAAGGTTAAGAGATAATTTCAACACCATGTGTAAGTACCTGCGTAGGAGCAGAAATTTGATAATAGAGGGCTCTTTATCAGACAGAAATGCAGCAGGCTCCAGTGGCTCCTGGTTGAACAAGACAATTCAGGCTAGAGGTAAGGTGCAGATTTTCTCCGTGAGAGTGATTAACCATCAGAACAACTTAGCGGAATTGCTGTGATTTCTCTGTCACCGGCAATGCCATAATCAAGACTAGATTTTCTAAAAGATACGTTGTAGCTCAGACAGGAATAAATTAGGGAAGTCCGGAGCAGCAGTTGCAGCTTGTGCAGTGAAGGTTGGGCGTTCGCAGGGCTCCTCTGGCACTGTGTTGGCACCTCCACCCCGGGCTCTTGTGATTCCGGCTGCTCCTGGTTTTGCAGGAGGTAGGAGCAGCCCAGGATTCCCGCTGGGTCTGTGCAGGGCCGGACACCATCGGAACTGAGGGTGTTGTGTGTCAGTCCAACGTCCCCCGGTGGAGAATCCTGCTGTGGTCTCTGGTCTGGGAGATGGGAGGACAAAGCGACAACCCCCAGCCATGGTCGGCTCTCCTGTCCTGCTGGAGGCACCTGGGCTTTCCGGTCCTCAAAAAGAGGCCAGGACTGTGCAGAGCTGCTTCTCCCTGGGGCCTTGTACTAGACACGTATTAGCTCTGGTAATAGCTAGGGTGTTGCATAACCACTTATCCAGTTGCTTTTGTCCAAATATTTGTTCACCAAAGGCAGCGCTAAGTAAGGAGAGCAGTTCCCCTGAGCCAGAGCATCTGTGGAGCCGGCGAAGGGCAGCGGCTCCTGCTGTGCTCAAGCTGGCAGGTCCTGATGGCCGTGCGCAGAGCGGGGCTGGGAAGCACCGTTGCCTGCAGTTCATGTCCATGATTTCACCCCGACACTCACCATTGACAGCACTGGGGAGGGTCCGTCCTCCCGAGCTGCCCCACGGTTCCAGCGGGGTTCAGCAGGTGCAGACATTGTTGCCTTCTCCCAGGAAGGGCTTGATGGTGATGTCCTTCATACATTTCTCCACCTCTGCGTTCCTGGCATATCCTGGGCTCCCTACCAGTTGGAATTGCTAGGGAGGAAGGAGCTGCTCACATTTCTAGCAAAACACTTGCTCACAAAACAGACCACAGCGTCTGGCCCTGTGGTTGGTGGCGCCGCAGCGTTCAGAGCAGCTGCGGGGGCTCCCAGGACAGGCGCATTCCCATGCTCAAGGAAGCCCATTGCAGAGGAGGAATGACCCACGTCTTTACCGCAGGGGTTTTGCAGCGCAACGAGGCCACCGGCTGTCACTGCCCCAAGCACCGTTGGTCTCCAGGAGCTGCAGGAGGGTGTCCATGCAGCCCGCTGCACGTGCTGCCCAGTGGCTCTGGAGCCCTGTGTGGTCGCCTTGCTGGTGTGACTGTGCAGGCTTTGGAGACTCATTGATGACTGATAGAGCTGTGCCACAACACAACATCAGGGAGGACACCAAGGCTGAGACTAGCTCTACACAGCAGTGGTGCATCCTTAGTGTTGGCCTTCAGATTTTACTGTAGCAGCAAGCTTTTCAAAGCGTCTCCTCTACCAGCATCACTTGTGCCTTGCTCCGCTGCAGTCAGGCCATCTTGGTTGAGGCCAGGTAGCTGCTGTGATGGAGCACAGATTGGGCAGGATTTCCCCACCATCTGACCTGGTGTCCTGCTGATCACCCTTAAATGGTGAATAAATCCAGCAAGAGGGAGCTGCTCCTTTGAGTTACCGCAGGTAGGGTGTCTAATGACGTGAGGACGTTTTTATGTTGCAGTCTGCTGTGTGCATTGGTCAGGGCAGGACGAGCTTTCGCGACCCTGTCCCCTTTTGGGGGCGAATGGCAGCAGTCCTTGGCTGTCAGCGCCAGGTGCAGCGAAGAGGCAGGAGCAGACAGTGATCACTGGTGTGTGTGCCGTGCCCGCTGGTGCAGGGAGCTCATCCCTGCGTGCAGCGCATCCCTGCGAGCCCCTGGCAGCTTCTCTTCCGTGTCCTGGCCGTGGCAGACGCCAGCAGTCCCTGCATGAGGGCCCCACACGCGGGCAGCAGAGCGGGCTTGATTTGCTCATCAGGGTGCAGCCTTGCACGGAGGGCAGGCACATTCCTTTCCTGAGTGCAGCAGCGCGTGTTTCTGTGTGCCTGCTGGTCTCAAAGATCTTAGCAGATCTGCTCGCTTGGTGGTATTGTTGCAGGCAGTCTGTGTTAGCTCGGACAGTGGGATGCAGGATGAGTGTGGTTGCATTAGAAGGGTTGGTAGCGATGGATTCGCTGCCTTGGCTTTCTGGCACATGTTCCCCTGCAGTTGACTTATCTAGGGACAGGGGGTGTATGAGGCTGCAGGTGAAGTGCCACCGCGGCTGGTGCAGGAGTTGTGTGCATCCCGGTTCTGCAGGACGTAATCTCTTCTTGCATGTTTGGGGTCGCATTCGGCTTTTGGGCTGTGCTGGTGCAGTCCAGCTGTGGTGCATGACTGCAGATCTCCTCCTCTGTGGCGTGCAGATCTCATCTATGGGGTGCAGATCTCCTCCTCTGTGGGGTGCAGATCTCCTAGTCTGTGGAGTGCAGATCTCCTCCTCTATGGGGTGCAGATCTCCTCTGTGGGGTTTGCAGCTGAGGAGCTCCTGCTCAGCACAGACCTTCTTGGCATGGCAGCGTGGTCCAAATCCCATGCAAACCAGAGGTTGCTTCCCCAGCACTTTTTGAATCCAGCCCACTAGTTCAAGAGCACATCTTTGTGCTCTACTAGCAAAATTTTGTTGGCTTTTTTTTTAATTCACTTTTCAGAGTCATACATTCCTGTATGATGTCTTCATCCTCTTAGTACCAGCAGTGCTTCCACCTTGATATCACAAGGAAATCTCACCAGGACACACACTGTTTTGCCGAAATCACAGTTGAAAATGTTAAATTAGATTTATCCAGAGGTCCTCAAGTGACTCTGCAAATGATGTCCCTGCCATGGGATGATGCTCCTCACCGTTAACCCACCCTTGCCCAGGCCTGTGTGCACCCACATGTCAGTGGGTCAGTTCCTGTTTGCCCCATGCGGAACCGTCCTGGTCATGCTGCCAGGTCCACTCTTAGAAAGTGTTTGCTGCAGGGTGATCGATTGGGCTTTGCTTCAAAAGGCATCCCCGAAGCCTGGCCTGCTGCTGCCATCACACATGTCCACGGGAAGCTCTCCTTGCAGATTTGGAGGAAACCATGATTGGAAGAGCTTGGCTTGGGGCTGAGCAAGGCCAGAGAGCTCGGGTCCCTTCTGGGCTTTGGCTCAGAGAAGACAGCAGTGTCTTACCTGTAGCCTTCACTCTCTTCCCTAACCGAAGGGGACAACGCATGAAGCAGTGGACAGTGGTGGTGGCATCCGCAGGGATGCTGTTCCCGAGGGCTCCAGCCCCACTGGGATGACCTGGCTGGGCCGTGGGGTGACCCGGGAGTGGATCCATGTGGACGCTGTGGCCAGGCAGCCCCAGGGCTGGGGCTGGGCATCCTGTGCCCTCCCGATGGAGCTGGGCGCTCCTGAGGGCTGGACGCATGCCGGGAGCTGGGCCACGTGTGCAGGACATCGGAGCCACCAGAGCGCATGGGCAGCCTGTCCCCGACCCCGTACCCATCCCAGGAGAGTGGCATCACCCCTGCTTCCACGCAGCCGCTCCCTCCCGCCAGGAGCGAGGGGAGATGGATGCGGCAGTCAGGAGCGGAGCGCCAGCTAATTACCCTTCCGAGTGTGTCTTGTAAATTAAGGGCTAATTAGAGGCAAAGTCAGTGTCATGGTTTTACACGTGTTTCTGTGGCGCTGAGCAGGGGAAGGGGGGCCGCGCGGCAGCCGGGCTCCTAGGGCTCTGCTGTGCTCCCCGGAGCCGGGCCGGCCGTGCAGGGACATGGGGTCGGGGCTGGGGACAAGGCCGTGCTGGGCAGCAAGGGCACCTGGTGACGCCCTAGGCATTTGTTGTGTTGGTGCTGGGCAGGGGACGTGGCTGCAGGGACTAAGCAGGGCAGGAGACTTGGCAGTGCCGGCTCTGGGGCCAGCACCACGTCAGGGGACGTGGCAGAGCTGGACAGCACAGGATGGGACCTGGTGGGAGCAGGGGGACACCGCGGTGCCAGGACTGGGCAGTGCTCTTGTGGTGTGCATGGGTGCCTGGTGTGCCTGGTGTGTACCCGGTGTGAGCAGTGTGCATGATGTGCACGGTGTGCAGTGTGCACGATGTATGCAGTGTGCACAGTGTGCCCAATGTGTGCAGTGTGCATGGGGTATACTTGATGTGCCCAGTGTGTGCTCGATGTGCACGGTGTGCTCGATGTGCATGGTGAGAGCAGTGTGCACAGTGTGCACAGCGTGAATGGTGTGCGCAGTGTGCACAGTGTGTGCAGTGCAGTGTGTGCAGTGCAGTGTGCATGGTGTACACAGTGCACACGGTGTGTGCAGTATGTGCAGTGCAGTGCACATGGTGTGCACAGTGTGCACAGTGCAGCAGCAGGACATTGGCCCCGACTGTCAGGCCACGCTCTGCACCACATGGGCTCAGACTGTAGCAAATGAGGCTGGTTCTGCGCAGCGAGGTCGGGTCGGGTGAGCTGTCCAGGCAGAGCAGGGCAATGAGGAGCTGCTGGAGCAGGGGTCCGGACGCTACGGCCCGGCCTGTTTGTGCACAGGATGCTACTGCGGTCGTGTCAGCCTTTGGACTGGCCTGTGGTGCAGCCGCAGCGAAGGGGCTGGCACCACGTGCGGCTGTGCTGCCACAGAGCAGCTCCGACCCATCGTATCGCTGGGATCAGCTCCCACCAACCGCATCCCCACAGAGCAGCTCCGAACTGCCGCATACCCAAGGAGCGGCTCTGACCTGTCATACCCCCTTGGAGCAGCGCTGACCCAACAAATCCCCGTGGAGCAGCTCCAACCTGGCATGCCCCCGTGGCAGCAGGTGCAGGGCCGCAGCTCGCCCGGCCCTGGGTGCAGCGCAGGAATTGCAGCGCAGGGGCTCCTGTGTCGGGCTGCATCAGGGCTGCTCTGCTCTCCGCTCCCCCAGGCTCTTCCCGGGTGCATGGCCACCACGTGCCACAGGGAGGGCGCAGGGCAGAGCTCGTGGGGCAGGTGGGGACCTCCCCAAACCTTCCCTGTCCTGGGCACCAGGCTGCTGGGTGGCAGCTCAGGGCTCTACGGACCAAGGGAGGCAGCAGGCAAGACCCCAGCCCTCTGCTCCTGCTTTTCCTTCCCCTGCTCCCCAGCTCAACTCCCATCCACCTTCGGGCCTTCAACAGGGTTGTGGCTTTTTCCAGGGACCTGCAAGCAGGAGAGACAAGGAGTGAAGAGGGGTGCATGGATTATGGGGAGGGTTGGAGTTTTTCCAAGTGTTGGGTAGGCTGTGAGCAGCCAGGAGCTCCAGCCCCCAGTGCTGATGGGGGAGCTGGGCCAGGACACAGCAGGGTGGTGTTGGGGGAGGCTGGCTGGGGTGTGTGAGCATGCACACGTGTGTGATCCGCCCCCGGATCCATGTGGATCGGCCTCTCTGACCGTGTCGGGCTGTGTGTCCCTACGGCTACCCAGCCAGAGCTGCCCCAGACCCTGCAGGTTCTGGTCCCCCCAGGCACCCGAGGCTTTTGGGTGCTGGGATGGCCCTGCCTGCAGGTCCCACCACTCAGTATCTGTGCCGCATGCTGCCCTGCTTGCCACTGCTGGCCATGTAGTGTCTGCACTGCACGCTGCCCTGGTTGGCACTGCTGGTCATGCAGTGTCTGCACCACACGCTGCCCTGCTCAGCAGGCCCTGGGGGACAGGCCAGCGCTGGGGAGCCGAGCCCAGCAGCACAGTGGCCTGTGCAGCCCCGGGGCCAGTTGCAGCAGGCGCAGGATGCTCCGCGCACTTGGAGCCACGACACGTGCTAACTCGCAGCTCTCCCGCAGGTGCCCCCCACTCGACCAGCAGCACCTCGCTGCACTCGGAGCGCTCCGTCAGCGGCATCAACCTGGTGGGCTTCAGCTCCAAGCCGGATGGCATGCACCAGCGCTCCTACTCTGTCTCCAGCGCGGACCAGTGGAACGAGGCTGTGGCCGTCCCCAGCGGCTGCCCCAACCCTGGTGAGTTGCCCCAACCCTGGTGTGTCTCCCCTGGCCCTGCTCCCCCGGGTGTCTGGGATGGGGAGGCTGTCCGACCTTGGCTCCGCGGCCGCGACCCTCCCTGGCAGCGCATCCGCGTGTCCGGGCTGGCAGGGAAGAGCGCCAGGAGTGCTGCCACTGGAGCGGCTGCCTCGGCCGAGGGTGCTCCGGGCTCTCCCGCTGGCCCCCGACTCTCCCCATCCCCTCCAGCATTGCCCTATCTTGGCTCCTCATCAACCCCCGTCCCAGACTCCGGAGCATCTGATGGGGCTGGAGCAATTCCTGTCTCTGGAGCACGCGCCGACCGCGGCCCGCCCCCGCCCCCTGCGCTCGCTCGCTTGCTCGCCGTGATGTTTCAGGACAGTTGAGTGAATTAAAATAATTCATACATTTCCCAACGTAGCCACTTTGCCGAATTGGAAAATAAATGCTTTTGTGCTGCATTCATCACTCCTTCGTTCCTGGCTCTGCCGCCGCACTAAAAAAGCAGTTAAATGCACATCAAGAGTGGAGGAGCCATTTCCATGCCTGCTCGCCCCTTGTAGTTCTCATTAGCGCAGCAGCCGCCCCCCCGCTCGCTCCCAGGGGCTTTCGCAGTTTAAAGAGAGCCTCTTTATGATCATTACCGGAGTCCGACTGTGCGGGCGCCATTTGCAGCTGAGGAGGCTCCTCATTTGTAACTGTGAAAAACTATCAATTTCAGCGCGCCTGATGCAGCGGCTCCATCATTGGCCCCATCAGCTCCCTGCTGGAAGCGAATTAATCAGACTGTTACTGCTGATGGGGCAGCGCAGGCGACGGGAGCGCGAGGGCGCAGCTCTGAGCATTAATGCGCCGGCAGCCCTCGCCCCCGCGGCGGCGCGCGCTCCCGGCCGCGCTCCCGGAGCCCGTGGGTCTGAGCGCGCCCGGCCACCCCGCTCCGCGTTGGGCAGCCGCGTGTGGCGGCTGCACCCAAGGCCCCAGTGTCCCGGGCCGCGAGCCGTGTGCCTGTCCTGGCAGGGAGCTGTGGGGCCGGCGCTGCCGCCGCTGCGGATGCACCGTCCCCCTGGCAGCCTGGGGAGGAGCAGGTGGCTGCGCAGCGTCCAAAGCTGCTCCCGCACGGTCTGTGTTCGGGGGACACTGGGGAGCTGCCCTTACCGCAGCGGCCAGGAGGAAGGAGTCAGGAGAATGCGGACAGACCCCTCCTCCCGGCTCCATGAGGTGGGCACTGGGATACGCTGAGCCGGGTGAGGGCACCTCGCCGCCTTGGTGCTGGGAGGAGCCGAGTCGCTACCAGGACAAGCCGCCCTCCTGGAGAGGGGCTGCCCCACGGTGCCCCTCGCCCCAGCAGCACCATCCCCCTCGCGCCTGCGGGCAGCTGGGGAGCGCAGGAGCTGGTGCCACCGCAGGCGCAGGCGCAGGCGGCGGAGCCGAGCGCGGAGCGAGGCCCGCGGCGCCGCGGCCGCCGGAGCCGCTCACCTGGGGACGCGGCGCTGAGCAGCTGGGCAGCAGGGCAGGGCAGGCCCCGGAGAGTGCAGGTCCCTGCGGCACCACGCGGCACGTGGGCTCCTCACACCTGCTCTGAGCGGTCCTGTTGGAGGCTGCTAGCAATTGATATATAAAAACGGAGTCAGATTTTATTAGGTTTATGTCTCCTAATTGTCAACTGTGAACTGCTTCCCAGTGGTTATGCAGCAGAGAAGCCCGGCTAGTGTGGGGCAAATCCCGCAGGACGGGAGGAGGAGAAGCCCCGACGCTGCATGCGCTGCCGGCCCTGGCTGGACACTAGCTGCAGGCTCCAACTCGCAGTGTTGCAGCCAAGCCGTGATGTTCCCAGCTCCATGTGTGTCTGAGCACGGCCGGGAACGCAGCGCGTCCCCAGGATGAGGAGCAGGGCGGGGAAACATGGCCCCAGCAGCCCTGGAAATGCTGCTGCCCTTGCGCCCCACAGAGACTCCCTTCGCAATCCTAGGTGCTGGAGAGGTGGGAAGGAGAGGCCGGTGCTGCTGGGGCCACGGGGTTATTGCATGGAGCTGCTCGGGAAGCGTGGCCGCCAGGTCCCGCACACAGGGAACGCACGGGAGGCAGGAGCGCATTTCGGAGAGGGTTAACAGTGCGCGAGGCTCCCGCGCCCGGCGCCTTCCCCGGAGCCTGCATTTTTATGCTGATTGGAAGCCTGCGCTGTGTGTGCTGCTGAAATTGAATGTCAGGCTTTTGATTTTGTTGCTGGTCTCTAATGAAATTTGACATTTAATGGTGAGTGCAGCGGCAGCGTGTGTGTGTGTGATCGGAGCTTGATTAGCGCGCTCTAATTGACAGTAATTAGGCAGCTCCCTGATTGTTTCTAATTCTGCTATTAATTGTAAGGAACAGTATGATTGAGGATAAATTTGGTGCGTTGCTGCTGGGGATGCAGCTTCTTCAGCGCTGTATCGGAAGCCTATTGAGACCATCATGCTCAGGTTCCCAAGTGCGGCAACCCCGGCACCTTGCCGGCAGCGCGGGCTGGGAGGGAGGGATGCACCCGTGGTGGGGACACGGGTCTGGGAGCCGTCCCCAGGCCCTACTTCCTCGCGGAGCCGAGGACGGTGCTGATGAGCAGCATGGAGCTGCCCATTGGGTCGGCACACTGGGACATCCTGTGCAGTGCAGCAGTACCATCCTGGCCGTGTCACTGTCGGGCCATCCCGTGCAGTGCAGCAGTGCCATCCTATCTGTGTCACCATCAGGCCATCCCGTGCAATGCAGCAGTGCCATCCTGGCCGTGTCACTGTCGGGCCATCCCGTGCAGTGCAGCAGTGCCATCCTATCTGTGTCACCATCAGGCCATCCCATGCAATGAAGCAGTGCCATCCTGGCCGTGTCACTGTTGGGCCATCCATGCAATGCAGCAGTGTCATCCTATCAGTGTCATCATTGGGCCATCCCATGCAATGCAGCGGTGCCATCCTGGTCGTGTCGCCGTCATGCTGTCCCGTGCAGTGACGCGGTGCTGTCCCGTCAGGCCGCCCTGTGCGATGCAGTGGTGCCAGTCTAGCTGTGTTGCGGTCAGCCCGGTGGGCACTGCTCTTTCTCCAAGACACCTAGTTTCCTTTGGCAGGAGCAGGCTCTCACAGTCCGTGTGTACACTCATTTCTTTATCTTTGCTTCTAGCTAACGGCACTGCCGATTCACTCAGCTCCAGCCCAAACATTTCCAACACTGCCAGTCCAAAGCTGGAGCCACCCCCGTCTCCACATGCAAACAGGAAGAAACATCGCAGGAAAAAGAGCACAGGGACAACACGGCCCGATGGCCCCAGCACCACAGCAGAAGGTAGGAAATGTCTGCTCCCCGGCGGGCAGCTCGGACGGAGCCGGCAGGCCCACTCTGGGACATCCTCGGGATCCCGAGCTGCTCTCCAAGCCTGGGCACAGTCGGGAACAGCAGCCGGCCAGTTTCCATCTGCCTTTGGTTTCTCGGCTGCGGCGGAAGCAGGACTGCCATCGTGCCTGTGACTGCAGCTACTCTTAGCAATGATAATTAATAACTGCATCAGCAGAGCTGACAGCGTACCAGAGCTAAGGTTGCCAGACAGTTTCTACCATTAGAATCTGGTTTTGTTTGCTTGTAGATTTGCCAAGCTTTCACCCTGTAAAATTCTCATACCAGTCACTTGCCCCAAGCTGGGGGTTCCAGCAAACTTCATCCAAACCAGTGTAGAAACAGGCGTTGCCTCCTCTGCAGAGAAAGGAGTCTCTCAGTCTGTAAGAATTTGACTTAACCCCAGGTCATCCTCACCCATAGCAGTCAATAAGGTTTTGTAGTAAACTAAAATAAAGACCAGGGAAGAGGTGGAGTACAAGGGTTTGAAGCCAAAGGCTCCTGTAAAATACAAAGAGGCCATCTGACCTGTGCTGGACAAAACGTGCCGTAGCTGCCCTGGCATGTTGCTGCAAATGGCAGGGCAGCCTGTAGGCAAGAGGACCAGGTTTTCTGTGCGGTAGCAGCTCGTCTTCCTTCCCTTGCACTCATTATGGTGATGATCTGCACTGGAGTTTGACAGCTGTTGTTAAGTCTTTCCTGTTGCTGGTGATCTTCACCTGAAAACCACTGGTTCTAGGAGAGACTTTTCCTTTGCATTGAGTGATTCAGGCATCTTGAGCATCACTTGAGCCTGTGATATGCACTAGATGCCTCAGAAAAAGCAGAAAGTAGTAACTACACTTATATCTTGTTAAACAGATATCCTTGGAGCTCTGAGAAGGGCGATTTGTTGACACTTGGGACACGTTACTGCCCTTCCCGCATCTCCTCTCAGTGGATCTTGATAGATGCAATGAGTCCTTAGTCCTCTGCTTTAACAGAGACCTCTGACCTCTGTTCTTCATGCATCTGGACAAAGCAATACCAAAGAGTTGGGTGGTTTTTACATTTGCACGTGGGGCTGAGAGTGTCTGCTAGCATCATGTAACTAGTAGAGAGCCTGGAAAAACTGGAGAGAATTCAGAAGAAGGTCCCAGTTCGATTCAGAGCTGATGAACACATTTATGAGATGAATGTTGAGGTACTCAACTCACCAAAATGGAGATTAAGAAGTGAAAGATGGTACTATCAGTATTTACAGAAAAAGAAGCCTGGTCCTGCAGGACCATTCAGCACAAAATTAAATGCACTGTCTTACGGAGAAGGTAATTAAAAATGGAAACAGTTTTGTGAGGAGAGGGAGCGGGCTCACCACTGCCCAAGTGTCCAAGATAAATGCGCTCCCTTTGTGCGAGGCGCGTTTGCTCTGGCCCCTGCCAGAAGCCCCTGGGCTCTGCACATGCGTGACCAGGAGAGTCATCGGAGCTTCCTCCTTGGCTGCCTCTGGAGCCAGCTCAGCTCTCCTGCCGTCTCAGAGGGCTTTTTCTCAAACAGTGGCTCTTTATTGCTCCCTTTCCCTGTTTGACGAGGCAGGTGCAGTGGTGGAGGCTGCATGTAGCATCCGCATGGTGCCACGTGCTGTCTGTGAGGCATCGGAATATCCTTGGTTGCTCCCTGACCCATCATTGTCCGTGGTGCTTTGCTGAGCAGGGGCCTGGTGCTGTCTGTGAGGACAGCCAGGGCCTTCCTCGGGATGATAGAGTTAATCTGGAACCCTGCCAGGTGCCGGAGTAATATAATTTTTCCTACAATATGCATTACTCCACATTTATCAACATGGAGCTTCATTTTGCCGTGAGGTGTCAGCTCCCGAACTTCATCTGTCACTGGCAGCCCTTGCTCACACTGCTCCTGAAGGAGCTCCCCAAGGACCACGGCACCTCCCCGGTGAGGGAACGTGGTCCCGGCTTGCCCTGCTGCAGACAGGGTAAGAGAGGAGCAGGTTCTTGGCTATGGGCTACCTGGCAGAGGCAGGAGGGGCACCAGCAAGGGCAGTCACCATCCGTCATCACTGGGATGGTCCTCCGTCATATCTCCAGCTTGAGCCCACTCCTTCCAGGTCCTGGTGTCCTTTGGCACCAGCAGGTAGGTGCAGAGTCCCTGGCCAAGCGCCGCAGCCACCCAGCACAGGCGGTGGAGCCTCCTGCACGCTGGAGCAGCGCAGTCCCACGCAGCGTCTCGCACACGTGCTGTGGGGGATGAGTTTTTAAAGCCATCAGCTTTCCAAAAACTCCTTGTGTTTGTTTTTCGTGCAGCCTGCTGTACTGGAGAAGTGAGCAGGTTGCCAAGGCAGAGGCTGGGTCGGTGCTGTCAGTGACACCACGTACGGAGCAGCCGCCCAGGCCGGGTGCTCCTGCCAATGCCGGGGGCAGCGCGTGTCCCGGTGCCCGCGCCGCCCTGCTTGTCTCCCGCTCCGGCACAGGGCACGGATTAGCCGCGTGCAGAGCCATCCTGCCGGCCCAGCCGGGAGTGCACGCCGGTAGCGCCGCGCAGCGCAGCGGGTTGGCATCCCAGGGAAACGGTGAGGTCTGGGGATAAATTGCCATCAGTTTATCTCATTTAGGAGGTAATCAGAGGCAGGGACGTGCGGAGCAATTGAATCTTAGTTGCTCTGAAGTGCCATAAATCAAACGAGCTGTTGCTTTTTTACATGGTCGCATGCTAACGCGAGCGCGCCGTGATGCTGCCGGGGAGCATCCGCAAACTGCACGAGCGAGGGCTGCGGGGGGCATCTCGGAGCCGGCAGCAGCTGCCAGGAGCACCCGCGGGACTCTGCACTGGCAGCGCCGGCACCGCTGGCCGGCGATGCGCGCGTGCGGAGTGCCCAGCACAGCGTGACCGTCACTGGCATGGCCAGAGCCCCGGCCGCAGCCGCTGTGCCCTGGGCTCGGCTGGGGCAGGCGGACGTGGCTGGCGCGGTGCCTTCGCAACGCTCCCTGCTCCCTGCTGCCAGTGCAGTGATAATGAACTTCTCATGTGCTCAAGGAGTGATGCCGGGCGCCCGGCGCGGCGCTGACAGCCCCTTAATGCGCTGCTCGCGGCGGCCCAGCAGCGCGCTCCCTGCTTCCTTCCTGAGCTTTAAAACCCACGGGAAATTGATGGCCAGGGAAGAGCTGTGCTGGGACACTGTGTGTGATTAATACGGGCTGTCGGGAGCACGCGGAGCACGTGGCAGGGATCCCGGAGCTGCCCACCTCCTCGTCTGGGGCTGCCCGGCCATGCTCGCTCGCCAGCCCCCGAGCACTGCTCCATGCGGGCAGGAGGAAGGACCCCCTGTCACCCCCGCAGTGCTCCCCCATGCTGCACCCCTACAACCTGCCCCCCGTGCACAGCCCCTGCTCCTCCCCAGCCCTTGCGGGACCCTCACAGTGCAGAGCGTGGCCCCGGGTCCCCCCAGAGCTCCCTCCTCCTGGGTGCGCGTTGTCCTGCGCTCCCAGTCCTGACACATGCACACACAGCGCGCATTGCTGCCCAGCTCCGTGGTCCCTGTGCACATCCGCGGCCGGATCCCTGCACAGAGCTGCCGCAGCTCGCCGTGCCGCAGGGCCGGACGCGGGATGTGGGCGACGGGAACGTGCTGCTCTGCCCAGGGCTGCTACCACGGAGGCGGCGTGGGGTCCCCATCGCAGCCCTCCCGCTGCAGCTCTCCTGGTGCTTGCCGCAGCAGAGGGGCCTGTCCCCGTCGCACTAATACAGGTTAGGAATATTGGGTTTAATGATCTGCAAAATGAGGAGGCAGCGAGCTGACATTTACGAATGGTGCCGCATCCCGCTCTTCCCAGGCGCCTGCTAATTTGTTGATATCCCAAACACCTCGTAATGATGTGGCACGGTGGCAGCTTGCAAACAAGCGTCCTGAGGCCAGCACTGCTGCAGCGAAGGAAGGAGCCTGGGTGGCAGGGGACCCTGCACAGGCAGGACCTGCCTCCCAGCCCGGTGGCTCCGCGAGGCCGGACCCGTGTGAGTCCTGAGCTGGGACAGGCAGGAGCAGGGTGTGCGCAAGGTGCTCACCGTGGGACCCTCACAGCCCATGTGCCGTGGTGCAGTGCTGCAACAGCCCTGCGCTCGCACTGCGCTGGCCCTGTGCAAGCACCTCAGTGGCCCTGTGCTCGCACTGCACTTACCCTGTGCAAGCACTGCACCTGCCCTGTACTCACACTGCACTTGCCCTGTGCTCACATTGCACTTAACCTGTGCTCGTGCTGCACCTTCCCTGTGCTTGCACTGCACTTGCTCTGTGCTTGTGCTGCACTTGCCCTGTGTTCGTGCTGCACTTGCCCTGCACTCACATCGCAGCTGCCCTGCGCTTGCTTGCACTGCCGGCTGCCTCGCAGCCGGGGTGTGGGGTTAGCGCCCATTAGCAGAGCCAACTCGCACCGTGCTCTGTTCTGCGGCTCTTCTCTTTAAAATATCATCAAAAAAACATCAAGAGAGAGAGAGAAGCCTGTGCTTCTCCACTGCCCACTGCTCTAATGGAGCGGCCACGAAGGGCTCCCACCAGCGTATCTGCAGGCAGCCGCAGCGCCAGCCAGACCAGCCCCATTCCATCCGGGATGGCCCTGCCCTGGATGGCTGCACAGGGCCCTGGGGTGCCCGCGTGAAGCTGCTTGGAGCCCCCACCTCTTTGGCAGCCCTGCCACCCTGGGCTGCAGCTTGGGCTGGGGCGTGCAACTCCCCATGCTCTGGAGGAGCATGAGCTCCTCTGCGGCCCCCAAAGAGCTCTGGCCCCAGGGCTGTCCCCACCTGCCACAGGGAGAGGTAGAGCCTGCAGGGACAGGAGGGAGTGAAGGGGAACTGGACCTTTCTGAAATGACACAACGGTGTCTGCAAGGAGCTCTGTCCATCGCTGCTGCGAGGGTGGCTCTGCCCAGGCTCTTGGCACAGCCAGCGCTCCCTCAAGGTCCCGCACTCATTGGCCCTAGGAAGAAATGCTGCTCTTTCCTTCCTGGCTATTAGCGCTTGGCCGCAGGCAACGTGTGATTGCTGTAATCGATCCCGTAGCTGTCAGTGGCCTGGGTCTTCTCCTGACTTGCAATACGGCTGCAGAGGTGGGAGGAACTGTCACTAAGCTCAGGCAGAGCTGGAGCTCCTGGGCGCAGCTCCCGAACAGGGACAGGGTTCAGTGGCAGCTGAACCAGGCTGGGGTGGTTGTGATTGGGAGCTGGCATGATGGGCTGAGTGCTGTGCTGTTGGCTGGATTGATGCTCCTTGCCCATGTCTGTCTGTGCCCACAGTTGGGAATAGGATGGAGCTGCCTAGCCAGGTCAGCAGCTGTTAGCCAGGCTATTGCCCAGTCATTTGTTCTCGTATTTGGAAGTTAAAACATCTCTATTTTCATTTTTTTTTCTTTCTGAGCTGGTATTTGGTGCTGTTGGGGCCTCCATAGCAAGCTGGCTGGCAGGGCAGGATCCGTGCTGCCTGCAGAGAGCTTGCAGGAGGCTGCTTGTCTTCTCCTGGGAGCTGTACGAGGGGCAGAGTGCTGCCCAGATGGATTTCTCGGTTGTCCAAGGGCACCACCGAGAGGGCAGGTTCCTGTGCCCTCCCAGCACACCAGATACCGCTGCTTCTAGCAGGAGGAAGGCGTTGCGGGAGAAGAGTCCTGAGCTGAATCTAGGAAATGATCAGTGAAAGTTTCCCCTTCCTGTGCAGGGATGAAAGCCGGCTGGCGCGGCACCCAGAGAGCCCTTCATCCCGCACTGCTTAATCCTCCTGAGCGCCTGCCCTGCCGGGCAGCAGCCCTGTGCTCCTGCACCGGCTCGTGGCCTCAGCACGGAGGATCCGGAGCCCCTGTGGCTCCTGCTGCGGTTCTTGCAGGACACACTGTGGAGAGCCCTGAGCATCAACCCGGACAGGCCTCTCCCCGAGCAGATGTCACTGGGATTTGAGACCTGGCCACAATGCAGGGCCCTGGGGCTGCTGTGTGAGGAGTGTGGCACTCTGCAGCACACATAGCAGCAGCAGCAGTGTTTTACCCGCAGGCTGAGCGGGAGGAAGCAGCTGTGTGTCAGGGAGATGCTAGGTTGGGTGTCGTGTCCGACACTTGCTCGTGCCGATGCTGGAACCTCCAAGGACGTGAGACCTGGAGGGGCACTTGGAGAGACCGTCCGGGCTGTGCTGTCCCACACGTCCCGCGGCTGCCCCGCACTCCCAGAGCAGAGCTGGGCTGCAGCTCTGCCCGTGCACAAGCCCTGCTGGATCCGGCCAGGCTGCTGGGCTGCATGAGCCCACGGGAGCTGCCAGCAGGATGGCGCTGTCTGGATCTGCTGGGGCAGCTCTGTGTCCTGGGAAGGGACCCAGGCACTGCTCACCCAGGCAGAGGAAGGGGCCGCACTCTGCCCCATGGCAGGATCATGCCCCATGGTGGGAGTTCTGCCCCATGGTGGGGATCTTGCCCCTTGTTGGGCTGTGGGGCCCTACAGCCTCTGCGCCCTCTCTGGAGCTGCGCAGTTGACTCCCTGCTTTTAATAGAGAGCTGGGAAGGCACATTATGGAGATGAGGGTGTTATTTGCATAACGCTAATTAGGTAATTACAAATCATTTTGCTATGAGCTGGAGCGTGTGCTGTGACATAACGTTTATTAGTCATTCCATTCAGGCCCCGCTTAGTTAAGTCATTTAGTGCACTAACTACTGAAGTTGGCAATAAAAGGTAGGCGCTGGTGCCCGGCTGCGAGGAGGGGCTGGGGCAGCCGCAGGGCCGTGGGCCGGCACCGCGTGGGTCGCAGCAGCGCCTTGCAGCAGCCTTGCAGCACCCTGCACCGGCATCGCATCCGGCCCCGCTGCCCCAGGCTGCCGGCAGAGCCGCGCGCGGCCGCCAGTGCCTGAACCTGCCCTCCGGCCGGGCTGCTCCTGCTCCTCGCTGAGCCCCAGCATGAGCACTCCGGCACCCACGACGTTACCGGCCAGCAGGCGTCAAGCCAGGAGGCCCCAGAGCTGACAATGGTGTCGCCGTCTTCCCTGCACAGCATTCCCAGATTTCCTGTTTAGGGAAGGAGGCTGCATGTGCCAAGGGTGCGTGCCCAGTACCACTGGCATCAGGAGGGCCCGAGGGGCCAGCATGTGCGGAGCTCTGTGTGCATGCATCCTTTCTCCTGACCCACGCTGTGCTGCCCTTTCTTTTCCAGAACCAGATGAGCCATTTGAGTTCATTATTGTTTCCCTGACGGGTCAGACATGGCTCTTCGAGGCCTCCACATCGGAGGAACGAGAGCTTTGGGTCCAGGCCATCGAGAGCCAGATCCTGGCCAGCCTGCAGGGCTGTGAGAGCAGCAAGAATAAGGTAGGCAGCCTCGGCCGAGTTCTGCTTCCACCCTTCTGCTCCAGCATCTGCCTCGCTGCGCCCTTCCCTGTCCCACTCCTTCTTCTGGCTGGGTCCTGAGGCTCTTGCTCCCCAGAGTCCCGGATCCTGCCCCAGGAACCCAACAGTCCCACTCCAGACTCACCTGGCCCCAAGGCAGATTCAGCCCCATTGCACTCTTTGTTCCCAGCGAGGGCTGGATCCCCCGTGCCTGCATCTCTCCTTCAGCCTTGCATCCCTGCTCCAGTCCTGCATCCCTGCTCCAACCCTGCTCCATCCCTGCTCCAGCCCTGCATCCCCACTCCAGTCCTTCATTCCCGCTCCATCCCCACTCCATCCCTGTATCCCTACTCCAGCCCTGCTCCAACTCTGCATCCCTGCTCCAACCCTGCTCCAGCCCTGCATCCCTGCTCTGGCCCTGCATCCCCTCTCCAGACCTGCATCCCCACTCCAGCCCTGCTCCAGCCCTGCATCCCTGCTCCAACCCTGAGCCAGCTCGCACCCCTCTGCATCACCGTCCCCCCAGGCCGTGGGTCTCCTGCAGCAGGTGCCTCATCCTCCCTGGCACGAGGCCCCGGTGTCCTCAGGCCGGCTGGGGCACAGGGGCTGTGGTGGCAGCCACCAAGTTCTCTGCTTCTCTTGCAGGCTCGTCTGGGCAGCCAGGGCGACGCACAGGCCATGCAGGCTGTGCGCACGGCGCGCGGGAACAGCTTCTGCGTGGACTGCGATGCCCCGAGTGAGCAGAGCTGCTGCGCGGGGCCGGGACGGGGGCAGCGCATCCTCTCACATTCCCACACCGAGGGGCCCTGCTGGGCTCCCTGCTCTCCTCTGGGGACCCCTTTTGGGGATGGGGGGTGTCCTGGGGCACCAGGGCCCTGCACTGTCACTCACAGCCCCTCGCTGGCCGGCCCCATGTGGCCCCTTGATGCTCAGGAGTGCTGGCTGGGAGAGAAGTCGGACAGGTCCCTGCAAAGCTGGTGGCGAGAGGGGCCTGACCGTGCTGGCGTTAACCCCCATGTGTCCCCTGAACCCGCAGATCCCGACTGGGCCAGCCTCAACTTGGGCGCCCTCATGTGCATCGAGTGCTCGGGCATCCACCGGAACCTGGGCACCCACCTGTCCCGCGTGCGCTCCCTCGACCTGGACGACTGGCCCAGCGAGCTGCTCACGGTGATGACGGCCATCGGCAACGCGCTTGCCAACGCCGTGTGGGAGGGCGCCGTGGAGGGTTACCCCAAGCCCACCCCGGAGAGCAGCCGGTAAGGGCGAGCGGGGCCACTGGGGCTCCAGGGCTGGAAGCCAAGTGGGGAGGAGGAGGCCACTGGAAGAGGGCCAGGAGATGCTGGGAGCTCCTGCCGCTGCCAGGCCCGTCCTGCCGTGCCCGCGGGGCAGCTGTGGCCGTGGCCACGGGGCAGCTGAGCCTGCCTGGCCGCTGCACTGAAGGGGTTAACAGGCAGCTCGGCAGTGTCCGCAGGTCTCCAGGGTGCGTCCCTTTCAGGCCCTTGTCTGTCCCCATCCAGCGGCCTGCTGTCACTCATCCCAACAAGAGCCCTTTCTGCAGCTGAGCGCGATAAGCGCGGGTCAGGGCGGGCGGCGGGGAGCTCCGCGCACTGCTTTGATGGCCGCGCGCCAGGTGCAGATGGAGAGAAAGGCAACAGATAGCGGTGGCGCGGCCGCATCGATCCGCGCCCGCGGCCCCGGCGGGACGCGCCTGCCGGCGCTTTGTGCGCACCAGGCGAGACGGCAGCACCGATAAGGGCCTCCCGCGGCCCCTGCTGCCGACAGCCTTTTCTGCCGCTGTCCGAGGCCTGCGCGTGTGGGACGGCCATGGCCCCACTGCCCGGCAGTGGACAGGCAGCGAGTGGCTGCTGGGGCACTGCTGCGGACACACGTCTCTCCGCTGCAGCAGGCACAGGGTGGGATGAAGTTGCTGCACAGAGGGACGGGCTGGCCAGGGCACAAGTGTGTGCCATGGGATGAGTGCAGACAGAGTGCAGGAGCAACGTGCTGCAGCAGGATGCGCATGCATTTCATACTGGGAGCAGTGCGATAAGTCTATGGTTCATGCCAGGAGCAGTGTGTTGCAGCACCCGTGCAGCAGTGCCCGTTGTGGGACGAACACTCTGGCTGTGCTGGGGTCGTGTCCTGCCCTGCCCAGTGCAGTATCTGCAGCAGGCACCAGGCAGCAGCACCATGTCACATCTGCGCAGCCCGTCCTGCTGCATGCGTGGGACATTCATGGGGCTGGGCAGCCTGGTGCACCCCACGACAGCAACCATGTCCCACCTGACAGGGAGGAGAAGGAGCGCTGGATCCGGGCCAAGTACGAGCAAAAGCTCTTCCTGGCGCCGCTGCCGCAGTCGGACATTCCACTGGGGCAGCAGCTGCTGCGGGCAGTGGTGGAGGACGACCTGCGCCTCGTGGTGACGCTGCTGGCCCACGGCACCAAGGAGGAGGTGAACGAGACCTACGGCGATGGGGATGGCCGCACGGCCCTGCACCTCTCCTGCGCCATGGCCAACGTGGTCTTCACGCAGCTGCTCATCTGGGTAAGGCAGAGCCCTGTGTCTCCTGCCCCCGTGTCCCCTGCTGCAGGTCCCTGCCCATGTCCCCTGCACTGCCCATCCGGCCCACGTCCGCCACAGTGGATCCCTGCAGGAGCCACTGCCCATCCTGCCCATGTGCCCTGCAGCAGCACCAGCCCCTGTGTGCCTTGCAGCAGCACTGGTGCTGTGTCCTCTGCAGCGGCTTTGGTGCCCTTGTGCCCTGCAGGAGCACCGGTGCCATGTGCCCTGCAGCAGCACCAGTGCCCATGTGTCCTGAAGCACCCCTGGTGCTGTGTGCCCTGCAGCAGCACCAGTGCTGTGTCTTCTGCAGCGGCATTGATGCCCATGTGCCCTGCAGCAGCCCCGTCACCATGTGCCCTGCAGCAGGACCAGCCTCCTGTGCCCTACAGCAGCCCCTGTGCCCGCGGCCCTGGCCGCCCTGACTGCCTCTCTCCGCAGTACGGCGTGGATGTGCGGAGCCGAGACGCACGGGGGCTGACGCCGCTGGCCTACGCGCGGCGGGCCGGCAGCCAGGAGTGCGCTGACATCCTGCTGCAGCACGGCTGCCCCGCGGACGGCGCCGGCCCCTCGCTGACGCCCAGCCTGCCGCGCCGCAACGTCAACGCCAACAACAACGTGGGCGCCGACCTTGCTCCCACCGCTGCGCCTGTCTAGCCCCAGCTCCGTGGCTGCTCGGGGCAGCGGGACAGCCCCATGTACAGGGTACAGCTTCGCCCGTGTCCGCTGTGGCACTGTGGGTGTCTCCACACCCCATGGCAGTGCAGCACAGTGCTCCCACTGCTCCATACAGCACGGACAGCAACGGGGATGCGGATGGCACTGCCGAACGCAGCGACCGTTGCTGCTCCGCTGCACATCCCGACAGACCTGGCGTCTGCATCAGCCCGGCATGAATCCCAGCTGCCCGTGGGGTCTCCATCGGCACCCACTACAGGCAGGACTGGCAGGACTGCACAGCAGCCGGGCCATCCCGAGGCCGTGGAAAGGGCCACCACGGAGGACCCATCCCCTGTGTATAAAATGTACATTGGAAATATTTATATGGACACTCTGTATATACGGTTCCTTCGCCTTGAGTTGCCCATGTGTGTGACCCGCAGCCAATAAAGCGCCCGCTCCGCCAGCCGGCCTCATGCGCTGCCTCTGCGCCGCCCACACCTGGTCCCACAGCGGCAGCGAGCAGGATGCAGGAGGTGGGATGCAGGAGAGACGTGCAGGAACGTGCACAGAATGGGTTGGAGGTTCTCTTGCTGCTGGAAAGGCAGACTGGAGAGCCATGATGGGGAATGGGATGGGACGTGGGCAGCCACCCCCTGCACCAGTTGAATCTCACGCTTGTGGGTCTGCATGGGACCTGCCCTGAGCTGCCCCAACCCCCTGCCTGGGCAGCAATGCAGGTGCACTGGGAACCACAGGCACCAGTTTACCCCATGCCATGTCTGCCCCCTTGTGCTGAGCCCTCCTGCGCTCATGGCATGCCACAGCCCCTCTTCAAGCACACGCACTGCACATGCTGCAGGCATGCAATGCACAATGCAACGCACACACAACATACGGAATGCGCACAGCCTGCACATGCAGTGCACACACATCACACATGCAGTGCACACGTGCCACACCGTGTACTTGCAGTGCACACAGAGTGTGTACTACACACCACACATGTAATGCACACACATGCACACACAATGCACATGTACTACACACAAGATGTATGCACACTAATCATGGAGCACACACATACCATACTGTGTGCACACATGCCCGTGCAGCACACACACAATTCACATGCAGAGAGCACACACAGTGTCCATGCACATGTACACATAGAGTGCACACACAGTGCCCATGCACACACACAAACACAGAGTGCACAGACAGTGCCCATGCACATGCAGTGCCCATGCACGTATACAGTGCACACACTGCCCATGCACACACACACAGAGTGCACAGTGCCCATGCACATGTACACTCAGTGCCCCTGCACATGCAGTGCCCATGCACACAGACACAGAGTGCAAACATAGTGCCCATGCACACACACGCTTAGCACCCATGCACATGCAGTGCCCATGCACGTGCACACTCTCACCCATGCACACGCACACTCAGTGCCCACGCACACTCAGTGCCCATGCACACGCAGTGCCCATGCACACACACACACAGTGCAAACATAGTGTCCATGCACACGCACACTCAGTGCCCATGCACACTCACCGTACACACCCTCAACGTGCCTGGCCCACTCTGCGCAGGCCCAACCCGGCGCGGGGTTTGCATGATTTCCTGGCGACTGCATTAGCGGGAAGGGAAGCCGAGGGACAGCAGCTCCTCTGGGGCCCATTAATCATCCCCCTCAGACAAGCTGCCTTGATTACAAGTGGCAAGAAATTCATTAGGGCTGCGGCTCTGACAACTTTTATCTGCGCGGCTGGATCTGACTCATTAGGCAGCCAAATTAAAGCCATGATGGGCCCTGATGAAATTCACTGCTTGTTTATCTTGTGCGATCTGATACATCTGCCCATACATCATCCCCCATGCGGGATCCCACCCGGCCCGGCCCTGGTGCCTCCCTTCCCATCCCGGCCGGCCAGGCCGTGGCGCCCTGCAGCACCAGCCCTGGCGCACGTGACCGCGGTGGCCAGCGTGCATGGCCACGTCCACCTCACAGCCCTAGGAGGGCCTCACAGGTGGGTGCACACAGCGCTGTGGCAGCGGCTCCAGGCACCCATGCAACCATGTGCGTGTCCTGGAGCTGCGCATGCATCATGGTTGTGCGTGCACAAGCTCAGCCCTGCGTGCACATTGCAGGCCTGCATGCAGGGGAATCCTGCCTGTGCCAGGGCCTGGCAATCGCAGTGCCTGGGGACTGCAGGTTGGATGAGGAAGGTGCAGACACCCGGGGAGCCCATGAAGCACCTGAAAGCAGAGCCAGAGCCTGGCAGCCAGAGCCACTGTCATGTGGCTCTGCTGTCCCTGTGCCACCGGCACCACTCTGCTGTCCCTGTGCCACCACCATGGCAGCCGTCCCTGTACCACCACCAGCACTAGGAGGAGTGGCTGAGACCCCTGAGGACTGTGCTGCCATTCAGAGGGACCCGGGCAGCACACAGACATGGGCGGAGAGGAGCCTTGCGAGGTCCAACAAAACAAAGTGCAGGGTTCCACACCAAGACAGGAACTCAGACCCCAGCACCTCTTGGGCTGACCTGCTGCAGAGCAGCTCTGCAGAGCGAGACCTAGGAGTCCTGGTGGACAACGAGGTGACCGTGAGCCAGCAAAGCACCCTTGCAGGACAAGAAGCCCGGTCATCCCCTGGGCTGCGCTGGCAGCAGGTGAAGCAGGGGGGTGACCCTGCCCCTCTGCGCAGACCCAGGGAGGCCGTGTCTGCAGTGCTGGTCCAGTGGGATCCCTGGAACAAGAAGGACACGGAGCTCCCACTGAGAGTCCCATAAAGGAGCAGGGAGGGGATGAAGGCACCGGAGCATCTCCCACAGCAGAGGCCAGGAGAGTGGGGTCTGTTCTGCCTGGGCAGGAGGAGGCTCAAGGGGATCTTATCAATGTGTGCAAATACCTTAAGGCAGGATGTCCAGAGGATGGGGCCAGGCTCTTCTCCATTGTGCCCAGCAATAGAGCAAGAGGCAACGGCTACAAATAAGCACAAGAAGTTCTGCTTGAATATTAGGAAAAGATTATTGGCAGTGAGGGTGATAGGGCACAAGAACAGGCTGCCCAGAGAGGTTGTGGAGTCTCCTTCCCTGCAGATCTTCCAAATCCGCCCAGGTGTGACCTTGTGCTACGTACTCTAGGTGATCCTGCTTGTGTGTATGGTGGGGGTTGGACTAGATGATTGCCAGAGGTCCCGTCAACCTCAGCCCTTCTGTGATTCTTTCCCTCTCTCCTGCTCTGCCAGAGCTCAGCTCGGGGACTGGCACCTGCCATGTATTGGCAGACCCCACCCCACGTTTTCCATTTCCAGATGCTCTGTGTCCTTCTCTGTACTCCCTTCCCAGAGGGGTGCACAACCCTTGCAGGTCCCTGCAGCCTTTGGTCCATCACAGTTAGGGCTTGGGGTCCCTTTGCAGATGTGGGAAGTCTTTGGGAACTATTGGATGATAAAATAGTTCAGAACACCCTAAAACTGGACCTTGACATCCCATCCCTTTGGCTAAGTCTGGCATTCCATAAGAGTTTCCCTGTCATCCCAGGAAATCCCAAGAACTGTTTCCCTTGGAAATACCCTCAGCTGTTGCTGCTCCATGCAGTGCTTCCATCAGTCCCAGCTCTCTCTGCAAAAGCCTGTGCTGGGTCTGATGTGTCCATGGGACAGGAGCTCAGCAGAGGCTTCTGTAGGAGATGGAGGTCAGGACTCTGCAAGACCTGCAATCCTGGGTAACAAGGGAGCATCAGCTGCTGCAATCCCGTGAAGCCCTTTGTACCCCCTCCCCAACATCCAAGCTAGCAGAGCACTGCAGCATGGACACCGGTCTGTACCCAGGTTCAGGTGGGTGAACACTGCAGAAGCTCCGCCAGGAGTTTGCAGGCTCCTGCATTGGCCATTGCAACATCCCCTGCTGTGCAACAAGAGGTGCAGCAGAGCTGGAGGGAGCAGCTGTGCGGTCTGGGAGCTCATGACATTCCCAGCTAGCCACAGAGCAGGAAGGGAGGTTGCTGATCCCATTCATGGGCAGTCAGAAGCCCTTGCCCTGTACAGGGGTGCAGGTTCATGGCACTGCAGGAGTCGTATAGTGATGGCACTCATACACCACGGTGCAATCCATGGGATACAGTCCAGGCAGCAGGGAGCCTGACCTAACACCTTGCTGCAGGCTGAGCACAGGCACCTCAGCTGGGCGCTTCTGGGGAGGTGCTGCCAGGGACAGCACGGAACAGCAGGGAGTCCCCATGGCACAGCATGGAGCAGAGCAGCATTCCCTGCCCTGCACAGCACAGAGCAGCGTTCCCTGTCCTGCACAGCATGGAGCAGCATTCCCTGTCCTGCACAGCATGGAGCAGCGTTCCCTGTCCTGCATAGCATGGAGCAGCATTGCCTGCCCTGTATGGCATGGAGCAGAGCAATGTTCCCTCTCCTGCACAGCATGGAACAGAGCAGCATTCCCTGCCCTGCACAGCTCAGAGCAGCATTCCATGTCCTGCACAGCACAGAGCAGTGTTCCCTGCCCTGCACATCATGGAGCAGCATTCCCTGTCCTGCACAGGATGGAGCAGAGCAGCATTCTCTGTCCTGCACAGCACAGAGCAGCATTCCCTGCCCTGCACAGCATGGAGCAGTGCAGCATTCCCTGCCCTGCACAGCACAGAGCAGCGTTCCCTGCCCTGTGTAACATGGAGCAGTATTCCCTGCCCTGTATTTCTTGGAACAGAGCAGCGTTCCCTGTCCTGCACAGCGCTGAGCAGAACACTCTGTCCCAGCTGCTCCTCGCTGTGGTGACATCGTCCATCACAGCTCCCATTGCACGCACTGCAGTTTCACTCTTTAAAGCCAGGCACAGCAGCAGGACCTGCAGAACTTCTCAGAGTCACTTGTAGATCATCCGGTCAGGGAGTAGCTGGTTCATGAGCAGCAACAGCAGCACTGTATGGTGGCTGCTCAAGTCTTCATAGCTGCCCAGTGCTGGAGAATGCTCTGAACCAGCTTTGCTGCATTGAAGAACTGTCTGGAAAGGGGACTCCTGAGCCAGTAACTCCACTGCGGGCTGCAGTCACCATTCCTTTCCTAGCTGTGTGAGAAGCATTCATCAGGGCAATGAGCAGGGAAGGTCTGAGTAGAGGGAATTTCCTTGTATGTGAGAGAATTGCCTTTGTGACAGGCAAACAAGACTAGCATCTTTATTTTGTATATAAATATACATACACATATGCACACACATATATATAATATGTGCCTTATATGTGTGTATATATACATAAAAATGTGTGTGCATACATGAATACATGTCTATGCACATATATCTATATATCTATAGATGCCTTTTGCATTGAGCAAAGTGGTGTGTGTCCACATGCATCTGTAAGTAGGGGAAAACCTATCGGTCCTGCTCCAGGTCACCAGACAACAAGACAAGCTGGAACATCTGAAGTTCCCAATAGCTACAAGGAAAGAAGAATTAAAAGGAAAGCAGGTGGTCATATCAGGCAGCGGAACTGGGGCCCAAAAAAGTTATGGGATCTCTGTCCTGAGAAATGCTCCATCAGCTGGGCAAATTCCTCAGCTCCCCAATTCCAGTGGACCCTTTGAGTGAGGACCCGGACCAGTGACCCCGAAGGTCCCATCCCAGCTACCTGGCTCTGTCATACAACCACTGCAGAGCTTCACTGTGTTCAGGCTCTGGGACTCACTCAAGTCAAAAAATATGTTCCTTAATTCTCAGAGAAATATCTCAAAGTTTGAGAACTTTTGGTTCTCATATTCTGGCTGTGGTCCGTGTGCCAACACGTGTGTGTCCAGGGTGTAGCATGGTGCATGTGACCAGTGCAGGGGTAATTGGTACCAAGATAAAATGGTGTGGGATTGGGATGCATCAAGGTACATGAAGACACAACACTTGACCAGAAATGCCTGCCGGTGGAGTGAGGGAGAGGGAGGAGGCTGGCAGTGTAGCCTAACCCAAAACCTAGCTCCTTCCAGTGAGGCTAGGAGCACTTCTCAGAGCACTGTGCTTATTCCTGCACGGAGCTGCGAGCGGCTGAACACCGGCAGCAGCAGAGGCACAGACCCCTCGTGTGGTCACATCAGTAGTGACAGAGCGGGGCTCCCAGCAGCACCGCTGCTCGGCCAGACCTGCGGCCCCACAGCTGCTGCTCCCCTGGCTGCTGCACAGGGGAGACGAGTCCAGTTCTCCTGCCCTGGTCTGCGGAGGAGGCACCTGCATGAGGGTCTTCCATCACAGGCAGCTCCAAAACTGCACGTCCAAGGGAAATGGCCTGTATCCAAGGGCAGGACACCAGGGACTGGTGCCAGCAGGCACCTACCTCCCCCATGCAGTGCAAATGCAGCAGACACTGCCACGGGAGTTGCCCAAGCGCATGTTGGAGCTGCTGAGAGCAACACCAGACCAGCAGGTCCTGGGGTATTTGGCAGCACTGGCCCCTGCTTCAGGAGGGTGGTTCTGTTGTGTTGCCCAAGCAGGTGCTGGCAAAACTTGGCCATGATCTTGCCATCTGCCTCAGGTCTGAGCATCCATCTTCCTGGAAAACAGGCACCTCCTGGGCATTTTAGTGTGTGGCCTTGCCCGAGGGTAACTCCTCCCTGAGCTGCATTGCCCATGTAGGCCAGGACGCTTGGGGCAGGAGAGCCTCCCGTCAGAGCGCTGAGGCAGCCCCCACACCGGGACTTGACGTGCAGCCTGGGCACGGGGCTGTGCTGCAAGGACAAGGACAAGCTTGACACAGGGTAGGAGTCATGGGGAGAGGGAGTCTCCTCCAAGCAGGCAAGATGGGCCTGCCCTTGCTGTGGCGTCTAGGAGGGCCTGTGCCCAGAAGGATGAGGTCAACCCCGGCTACCAAGGCTTTCTCCCACTCTTAAGGAGCTATTAGGGCTAACAGAGGTGTTAACTCACTGTCCCCATGGGCTAGGCAATGGTCCCCAAACCTACAACAGGCTTTCACAGCTGGACATCCAGTTAGACACCGCTGAGCCAGGCTGAGCTACAACCACATGCACTTGGGCCAGTGCAGGACGGGTGTTCATCACACTGGCATGGGGCAAAGTCATGTGAGATACTCCTTGGCTTCAGAAGCAGCATGCAATCGGTCTCATGGGAAAATTATTCCAGCCTGGCTAGGCTGCAAGTGACACTTCCTCATCAGGGACACCTATTACCCCTGCATGAGTGCAGATGGGGACCCAGGTTGGGACAGGAGACCCAGTGTCCGTAGGTCTGATGCCCTCTCTACTTCACTACTGCAGCAGCCCCAGTAGCACCACGGCAAGAGAAGCAGATGCTGGTGCTGCAGTGGTCACACCAGTGGGGCACCCAAGACATGGCAAGACTCTTTCCCTCCTCTCCATTCAGCTGTGGCATGATGAACTCAAGGCAGAGTTACAAGGAGCACGAGCTCTCATCTCCATCCACTCCCCTTGCAGGAAGGGCCTGGAGGGTCACTTGGTGTGGGAAGGAGGAATGGCTTCAGGGCAGGGCTTGTCCAGCGGGCAGGGTGTCCCCATGGCGTGGAGGGCCTGGCAAGTTTGGGGTAGCACTGCACAGGTGCTGGTGGTATGTGGGGGATTCACGTGTATTGCACCGGGCACAGGATCAAGGGGCAGGTGTCCTACTGCAGTGGGCAGAGGCTGGAGCCAAGGCAGGGGCCTCTCCTCACCAGAGGCTTCTGTGGGGCTCAGCCTCCAGCGAGGGCAGGAGAGAGCGGAGGTTTGTGGGGCCAGTCCTGTTCCCGGGACCAGCAGGATGAGAACACAGGACATTGCCCAGGGTGGGAGGTGTAGGGAACACGGGTGCCCCCCACTCCTCCCCATCTCCGCCCCAGGTGCCCGGCTGGGGCAGAGGGAGCTGCTGGGCACCCCATCCCAGTCCATATCGGTGAGCGGTGCCAGGGAAGCCCCTCGCCTCGCTCCATAGAAAATAATTTATTGAAATCACAGCTATACACGGGCGGGCGGCGCCTGGGGCTGCCGGCGGCCCGCGCTCCCCGCAGTGCAGGCAGGCGGACGCGCTGCCTTATGTACAGACTTTACATGGAATAAATAAGGGACATGTACAGAGGAGCGAAAGCAGCCACCCGGCCGAGCCCCCAGCGCGCCGGCCCTGCCTGTGGCCGAGGCGGCGGCCGGCGGCCCCCCCACCCCTGGGTCCGTGAGTCCCGCTGCGCTCAGGGCCGGGCGCCCTGCTCGATCTGCTGGTGCTGGCTGCGCACAGCAAAGCGGTTGACGTGCACCGGGATGGGCACCACGATCTTGGGGTTGCGGACGGGCTCGCCCGAGCGGTTGCTCACGTTGCCTGCCTTGATGCGTTTCCACTTGGCACGGCGGTTCTGGAACCAGATCTTCACCTGCACCTCACTGAGCTTCAGGGCATGTGCGATCTGGGAGCGCTCCGTGAGGCTCAGGTACTTCTTGCAGTGAAACTCCTTCTCCAGCTCCAGCAGTTGCTCGCTCGTGAAGGCCGTGCGCCGCCGCCGGCTCTTGCCGGCCCCGGAGCCCGGCGGCGCTTGCTCGGCCGCAGGGCCGCCCTTGCCCTTGCCCTTGGTGCCCAGCGCGCCGCCGGCCGCGCCGTCCAGGAAGGGCTCGTCCTCGCTGTCGCCCGCCGAGCTCTCCTCCTCCCGCTCGCTGCAAGGCGTCGCCGCTGACTTCACCTCCAGCTTCTCCTCGTCTGAGCTGTACGCCTTCCCGTCTGCAGGGCACACAGCGTCAGTGCCCGCTGGAGCGGCCCCGTGGCTCCCCATGCCGCGAAGCCCAGCCCGGCCGCCCCTGCCACCCGTGGACTCCCCACACAGTGGAGCCGCTGGAGCCCAGTCCGCACCCGGCCCTGGGTGCCTGCGCCATGGGGGCGGCTGGGCCAGCGGGGGGCTGGGGGCACCCCATCCCTCCCCCAGCAGCGGCCCTACCCCGGCAGTGGCACCAGGAGCGCTGGGCGAGGGGCAGGTCCTGCCCTGCTGCTCTCCCTGGCCCAGCGCTGTGTGTCCCGTGCTGCACAGCTGCACAGAGCAGCCCCACAAACGCACCTCACCCCAGCTCTGAGCCACCCCGGCTCCTGGCACCGCTCCATCCTGAAGCTGGGCAGAAGTGTCACCACCTCCCCATCCTGCAGAGCACACAGCTGTCCATCCAGAGGTTGTCCAGACCTTCGCTTCCTTCTCAGTTCAACCCTCCCTCTGACCCATCCCACCGTGGTGCTAGGAGCTGAAGGACTTTCCTGGAAAGTGCAGCCTGGCTCCGTGTCATCCCAGCAAGCCATCTCTGCAGGACCCTGAAGGCTGTGGGGTGTCCTGCTGCCCTCCCTCGCTGGCCCTGGTTGCACAGAGCTGCTTCATGGACGGGCAGATCCGCTGGGCAGTCAAGGGGCTGCCATCAGCACCCAAAGATGGGACCTCAGCCCAGGCCACCCAGAAGGAGGCAGCACTTGGGCCACAGTAGACAACTCTGCTGTGACAGGAACTTGAGGAATGAATCTTCTGCTTGCCAGCTTCTTTTATTCCAAAGTAGTCTCTAAAGGGTTAAACACCCATGGAGCAAGGGAAGGAGAGAACTCTGAGGAAGGAGGCCTGGAATCCAGTCACTTTCTCAGCAGAAGTGACTTAGCAAAGGTCTTACAGGGTGAGATGCTCTGGGCCACAGAGGGGTCTAGTTAAATGAGGACCCTCAGCTACACACGAGCTGATGAAGCTGTCCATCTTACTGAGGCCTCCAAACCCACTACATTCTCCAGGTGTGACTCACAGATGGAAACTGCTGCTTGAAGGAGCAGACCCTGAAGCATTGCAAGGTTTAGTATGACCCTACATAGAGAAGGAGCAACAGCAGCTCTCCAAGCCTCTGAACAGTGTTCAGTGGCAGCTGGGCTGCTGCAGCTCCTGCTGCCTCACCTCTGCTCAGAAGGGAAAGCAGGACAGCTTTCAGTGATAAGGATGTAGGGCTGAAAACACCCAAGAACCAACTGCAAGAAGCTGCTTAAGCCCAGGCATCATTCTTACGAGATGGTCATCGTGGAGCTCCCCCATACCGCACTGGTGCTGTAGCAGGTCTGCCACTTCTGGAGGATTGATAGATGACTGCTGAGAAAAGGAATTATGTGCCTGCTCCTCCTGCTCCACACAGCAGGAAGGAGTACCTCCATCCAGTGCTGCAGAACAAACACCCTTTTCCTGAGGGCCCTTGGAAGAGGGCTGAGAGAAAGAAGAGGTCTCCCACAGACAGACAGTCCTGCTGCACAGGAGGTGCAGCAAAATGTGCTTGTGCTGCTGAAGGAGTAGCAACTGGCCCCAGGGAACACTTGGCTGCCAATTGTCTCGAGCAAGCACTGCCTCTGCCCACGAGCAGGAGAGCTTTCATTTCTGTGTTTCTGTCCAGGGAGCGTAAGGCTTTGACAGGACAGAAGAGCTCTTATGAGGACATCCGTATCTTCACCAAGACTCATCATGGGCCCTGCCCTGAGCCTGCTCTCCCTAGGGACAGGCAGGGCATCGCAGCAGCCATGCTCACAGACAGTGCAGGTTGCTCTCATAGGTCTGGTTGGAAGGTTGGACTAGATGATCTCTAGAGGTCCCTTCCAACCTTGAATATTCTGTGATTTTGTGGTTCATGTTCCCCTGGAGACTGGAAGGAGGCTGAGTTACCAATTGCAAAATGTCACCTCAAAAGTATCTACTATCTGTGGGTACACTTGTCTTAATCAGACCACAAATTTTAAATAGTGTTTAAACTGCAGATTTGTGCAGACTAAATTGCCTAACATTTGTTTCTTATAAAAGGGGTGGGTTTGCAAGGAATCTGGTGACAGAGTTTAAAAAAGGTTTTACAAAGAAAATTGTTATCTTAGTCTGTTGATTTCCTGGTACTTCTTCAGCAAGGAGGCAACAAAAGCAGTGGAAACCAGCTGCCTAGTGAGAAGGTTTACTGAAGCTTCCAAAGGTCTTCATCAAGAAGCAAAGTATTTACCACGAAGCAAAGTACTGCAAAATTGAAATATCAACAGAAGTAAATGGGTGAAGAATAAGATTGATCCACCACTTTGCTCTTCACAAGTCCTAGCTGTTTGGTGGTTTTACTGCAGAAATGGTATGGATGGTGAGAAGAGGCAGATGAGCATGAAGTCAAGATAAAGTAGGATCAGCAGGACCTAGATCAACAGCCAGAAAAGACCAATGCTAGTAAACAGACAAGAGCTCTTTCATGTATTCATGAGGAACAACATAGAACTTCTCTGCCCTCCTCTTGATTGGATGTGGAGTAACTATGTCAATCCAAGAAAGGGTCTGTGCCCACCGGCTCTCCATGGAGACCTCTGTAGCTCAGGTACAACGAGGTTTCAGGACAGAGATGTAGGGCTGGAGCACAGTCACTTTATCCTGGGTGTCACACACATTGTTATAGTTTCTGAAACAAACCAGACTGCAGGCTTTCTGGCATTTTATGAACAGTTTCCCCACACTCCTTTCCTCTCTCAAGAAGTGTGTCAACAGCCAGAAGTGGATTTGAAATGTTTTAGTTGCAGAGAGAGAAAGCCTAAAATAGAATGTGAGTTCCTTTGGCTGATCCAGAAAGTCACTGGAGTATTCCTGCCTCCACGGACACCTGTACAATGGAGATGCTAATGGAGCCCAGGGAGACAAATAATCATTTCACTTGATTTTGTTTGTCTCTCCTTTCTGGTGGACTCTAGTGATCTCCACTGGACATCTGCTTTCAGTCAGTGTCACAGATGGAACATTAGGTCAAACAGCATTATAGGTGGTTTTGAATGTCTCCTTTTGGCATGAAGCATCCTCCTCTGGTTTCCTTGATTGTGGAGCAAACCCATCTCAGGTGAAGGTGAGGATGTTCAGTAAAACACACCCTAATTTCCATCTCCAAGAGCCTCGGTAGGTACAGTCAGGGGAAGTGTTAGGTAGAGCCAAAGGGGGCACATTTGCCCAGACAAACCCTCTTGGATCTGAGCAGAGCAACCTACGCAGTGAGGTCTATATGGACATGAGCCTTTCAGCCTGAGGGCTGAAAGCATCATTCATGGAATACAGGCTCCAGAGCAAACACAGTGCCAAGAGACAGTTAAAGGCAATAGAGAGCAAACAATGGTAGCAGGACAAATTTCCTTCCGTCATACGAGCCAACTATAACAAGGCAAGCCACAGAGATGATATTTCTCATCATCAGAAATGACCACTTCCCTGAAGAGCTCATCTGAGTCCCACAGGAGGTGAGAGCGTGTTGGGCTTAGCTACAGAGGAGTCACACAGGGAGATCAAGCAGAGCACAGTTCCTCCCTGGCAGCTAGAGAGATGCAGTGTGAACCCACGGCAGGTGGACCAGGATAGTTCTGTCCCCAAGGAGACTCTCACAGCAGAACTGAGGCTGCCTTCAGCTTTCAACCCTGCATAGCAGTTTGGGAGCACCACTGAAGCTTTGGTGACCTACAAAAGCAGTGGGGATATGAAAAGGTGTGGTTGTCCTGCTAAGGGACTAAGCTGAAGGGGTATTTGAGCAGCGGCAGCAGCCTGCCGAAAAAGGAAAAGGCAGGGAAAGAACCCCAGCTGGCTGGTGCAGGGTGTGTGGGGAGATGCTAACGGGAGCTTGGAGAGCAAACAGCCAAACGCTGCAAGATGCAGCGGAGACTTTTCAGCACAGATCTGTGCTAGGGAGCCTGCAAGAGAAAGGTGGGTCTTGGAGACCAAAGGAGGCAGCTCCCGAAGAGGCCGAGGGAGTCAGTAGTCACTTTGCACCAGCCTCACCTTCGAAAGGAGCCCCAAGTCTGCTGCTGCGGCAGAGCGGGAGCAGAAAAAAAAGCAACAGGTCACCCGGCCGGTGCCGGCAGCCTCGGCTCACACTGGCAGCGGTGGGAGCAGCCCCGAGCGAGACCGGAGCTGCCGCCCTCGCGTCGGCGCCGTCGGGCTGGACCCAGCGCCGTGCTCCGCGGCCCCGGGCGGACCGAGCCGAGGGGACCGGGGCGCCGCCCGGACGGAACTGCCCCGCGTTCCCTCGCTCCTGTCCCAGGGGCCTCTCATTGCGGAGCACTCCAAGTCCCACTAAGTCCCGCACTTCGCGGCCGTTGCGCGACGCCGCCGGCAGCGGAGCGGGACCCGGGCGCTGCAGCCACGGGCGAGCCCAGCGGGTTCCGCTGCGCCCTGGGGTCGCTCCTCGGCCGCCGCTGGGACGCGAACTCCTGCGGGAGCAGCGCACAGCCCCGCTCCCCTCGCACCGACCAGGACTCGAGTAGGAGCGGGAACGGACCAGGACACGCCGGAGCAGGCGCCGAGACTGCGCAGGGCCCCGCGGAACCGGTTCGTCGGGACGGACGCTCCCTCTGCTTCCGCTAACCCGGGCCGGGGCCAGGACCTCGGAGAGCTCCGCGTCGCCGGGACTGACTCCTGGCACCTCGCGCTCGCCCCAGCCCCAGCTCTGGCCCCGCCTGGACGAGCGGCCCCGACCGGCGGCTTCGCGGCTTCTCCGCCCCGCGGCGTGGACGCGGCGGGAGGAGTTTGTCTTGCGCCTGCGAAAGTTGTGGGCATTGAGGAGCGATGGGGACGGTCCGGAACCGAATGGAACCGGCCCGGTTCCCCGTCTCTGCCCGGCGGAGCAGCCCGTCAGTGCAGCCGTGAGCAGGTGCCCCCCATGTGGCCCCGCCGTCCTGCCGGTTGCGGCCCTGGTCCCGCGCTCCCAGCTGAGGGGTCTTGTCCCACGCTCCCGGCTGCCGGGCCCTGTCCCGCGGAGCTCCGCGCCGCTGCCGCTTCGCAGACCCCGACGGGACCGCTGGCCGAGCCAGGACGAGACCGGGCGGGCAGCGGCGGCTGAGGAGCCCCCGGACGAAAAGCTCCGGGGGCGGCGCGGGGAAGCTGTGTACGCGGGGCCGTCATTACCTGCCAGGCCGGGAAACGGGTCCGGGAAGTGCAGCGGGGGCTCGGGAGGCCCCTTGTCGCGCCCCGGCGGCAGCTCCTCCGCCTCCAGGCCGTCGGCGCCACGCCGACAGCCGGCGTCGGGGTTGGTGCGCGGCGGTGGCAGCTCCTGCGGTGGGTAGAAGCCGTCGGGGGGCTCCGAGAAGCTGGGCAGTGCCGTGGTGAGCGCCACCATGGAGGGCACGGCCTGGCCCAGGCTGGCACAGAAGGTGTTGGTGAGGCGGCCGGCGAAGGAGGCCAGCGGCGCCAGCGGCGGCAGCCCCGACTGCAGGGGCGCGTGGGACAGCGCCTGCGGCAGCACTAGCGGCCGGTACGGCATGAACATGGGGTAGCCGGTGTAGAGCAGATGCCCGGAGCGCGGTGGTGGCGTCCCGATGAGCGAGTCGATGGAGAAGGCGGTCCCCTGGCCGCTGGGTCTCTGCATGGCGAGCGGGAGCCGCCGGCTCAGCCGGCACCAA
>VZSG01001078.1:28447-71867 GCA_013398315.1 Nothoprocta pentlandii | reverse complement strand
GGAGCCGCGGGGGGGCCGGGCCGGGCCACGAGGGGAGGGGAGGGACGGCAGAGAGGGAGGCGGGCGGGGGTGTCGCCCTCTGCTCTCATCCATCTTCTGCACATCACGGTCCAATTGCTCCTTCAGCGCCCGCGCCGGCGGGGCAGGAGTCCTCGCTCCCCCGGCGCGGCCGGCCCCTGGGAAGGCGCCTCCCCCTCCCGCCTCATCAGCTGTTATTAATGGTGATTGATGATTAGCAATTACGAGGCCAGCACAAGGGCGCTTTTGTGGGGCCTGGACGGGACGGGACAGGCTAGGCTCCGCCGCTCGGCACATCCCTCCGCGGGCCTCCTCCGAGTTGCGGCCGCAACAACGGATGGGTCGGGCTCGCTCCGCTTCGCCGCCCCTGACTGGGACGAGGCGGTGGCCGGCACCAGCACCCGGCACGGCGCGTCCTGGGGACCCCGGCACCGGGCGGCCCAAGCGCTCCCGACGACTTATCTCCACCGCAGAGTGCCGCGATCCGAGGACTGGGATCGGACCGGACTGGGTCCCTCCACTCGGAGCCACCGGGCTCGCCCGAGAGCACCGTCCGCCCCCACCGCGGACCGCTGGCAGGGCCTGGCCGCCCCACTCCGGGCCGCGGAGCTGCGTCCCGGTGCCCACGGCCGGCTCGGAGCGGGATCTGCGCGGGACCGGCGGAGCCGGAGCCGGGCCGAGGAGGCGGCGCTTACAGCCCCGATCCGGGCTCCCGCTCAGGCCAGTGAGCTCCCCGCGGCCGGAGCGGGGCTGAGGCAGAGCAGGGCAGGCGGCAGAGCCCCAGCTGAGCGGGGCCACAGCCTGAGGAGCTGCTGGTGCTGGGAGGGAGGGGATCATAGGAGCACTGGACAGCTGCCGGTGCCCATGTAGTGCCTGCTCAATAGCCTCAGCCTGCACCGATCCTGTGGCTGGCACACTTGCTAACCAGCCTGCACTGCTCCGGACCTGCACAAAGCCCCAGGCTGCTGCCCCTTCCATCACTTGCCCATGATGTGTCGAGTGGATGTGCCTGTGTACGTGGACTGTCCATGCAACGCTGCTATCCGCGCAGTGTGCCCATGGATTGCCCATGCAGTGCCTCTGGTTGCAGAGCCAAAGAGGAAGTGCAGGCACAGGGCTCCCAAGCGGCAGCTAGAGCTGCACCATGCTGCTCTGCCCAGTCTGTCTTTAGGACTGTAGCCTGCACCCTGCAGGGAGCCAGCACTCTGAAATGGAGCTTGTCACTGCTCAGCAGCACTTGTGCTGTGTTCCTCTTATGCAGGAGGAGGAACTCAGGCATGCGAAGTACTAACACAATGAGCAATCCAAAGTCCTGCTTTTAACTAGCATCAGCATCAGAACAGTCACCCCAAGTAGTCAGAAGCTGTGAAATGCCAGAGTTTAAGTCATGTGCCAGCTCACTCAGATCACATCTGCAGCAATACAGCCATGCAGCACCCTGCCAGCACCAGAGATGGTTCTTCTTCTCAGTGGCCCTGGGTGCTCCTGTCTGAAGCATACTGTGCAGGAGTGCCATGCCTAGGCTGGTTTAGCTGCTGATGTCAATGCAGTTGCTGATTGCTTCATTGCTTATTAGATGCTGATGTCAATGCTCTGGTGACATTGACATCTATCTGAGTACATGGATTTCCTCACCACCTTTCTCACCTTGAATACCTTTTCAGGAGAAAATCCTGGACTCATCTTCACACGTAGAGCTGATTTAATTCCATCAAAGCACTTCATTAGACTGTGAAGTAAATGGATGCATATTTGTGTGCAAACCATTCAGTTTCAAGATCTGTACTTCAAGATCTGTACTCCTAAGTGTCCCATGTTACTCAAGCAACTTCCTAACTCCTGAGCAACTGCAATCTGAACTTTTGTTCAATTAATCTTTCATACGTAACCTTCACCCCCACCTCACGTCATCATGTAAGTCATCAGAGTAGCTCAGAGTGATGGGGAATTGATCTTCTCTGAGACCTTTCAGGGAACTGCCAAAGTGCCATGAAGGAGGGTTGCTCACTCCCAAAGGGGCAGGTCCTTCCTGTAGCCAGTAATGGACACATGGAAGCCCCAGCGGTGAGGAAGGTCCAAGCCAGGAAATCAAGTCAGTGATTCAAGATCAATGTCAGGACATAAGATCAGTCAGAGGGACACCTGGGCATAGCTCAGTCAGGCACCAAGGGCAAGAGCCTGAGCTTACAAGCAGCCCCCTAGCCAAGAGTCATGCAGGCCTCCACTGAGGTGCCCTGCAGCTGACAACTGTTGTTCCTGAGCCTGAAAGTCAAACAGTCAGGTGAGGAGAGCAGGATCAGGCCCTGGCAAGTGGCCCCACTCTGGTTAGCTTTGTCACATGAAGCTTTGGTGCCAAGAAGGGCAGAGGGGTCATTTGCTAGACTGAAAGCTAGGATCCACAGGAGAATAAAAATAAAGGGCTAAAAAGCAAAAGGTTTACAAACAAAACAAAGCCTAGATTGCAAATTAGTACATACACCGCTCAGGATGCTGTGTGAGAACTCCTAGGTGCAGCAGCTAGGAGTAGCAGCAGCTTTGCAGGAAGAACTGGACTGAAAGTGGGGGGGTCCAGGTGACCTGTGATACCCTTACCCGCCTTGAACCTCCAGGGCCTGCTCCAGGTCTGTAGCCTGTGTCTAATGTCCCACTGTGTCCCACTGTCTGGCGTAAACACAGTTTCCATGGCTTCCACTTGAGGCTCAGACCTCCGCTGTTCAGGAGACCTCTCCGCATTTTGCTGGACACCTTATAAGATACTTGAGGTAAAATGTGCCCCAGCCGAAGGCCTGCTCTTTCCCATCAGTTTTGGGATTCTGGATCACAGCTCTGTGTTTTCCACACACAGCACTAGGCCTCGTATCTCACTCAGCTGGAGCATGAATCCTGAACTCAGGTACTGAAGCAATTACAGACCAGTCTCTGCCAGCATGTCACTGCCTGAGCTGGACCTCCTTCCCAGTCTCCCCTTGTTTCCCACTGCCTTTATTTATGTATGTATTTATTTATTTATTTGTTCATGAGAGCTACTGAGGCTTTATTCTCTCCTCTCCTCTCCTCTCCTCTCCTCTCCTCTCCTCTCCTCAAGCGTTTCTTGCTGAAGCCGTGCACATGTAGGACAGTCGGTGGGACTGTTTGCCTACAGTTCTGGAGCAGGTAGGTGACCCTGGCAAGTACCCTGCCCTGCCACTGGCCAGGATTCTGTGTCTTCCCTGAAGATGGTGCGTGACCTGTCTGGTCAGCACAGAGGTTCCACCATGGCTCCAAACTGCTCAGCATAGGCAGAGCTACCAACTTGCAAAATATTCTTGCTCAGTATATTCAAAATGCGGCACTCAGAGACTTGTAATTTAGGAAAAATTGGTCACAGGCTGCTAGGCAGAAAAAGAAGCATCCACACAGCCCTCCTTCCTGCACTGCAGGCTGCTGCTCCAAGGCGGGGACACAATCCAAGGAGGGGACTGCATGCTCTTTGCCAACAAAACATTTCCCTCCTGCCTGTCAGAAAATGTCTTTTGCTAACTTTGTACAGGAGAATGTGCCTGTTCAATGGGTGTCCCTGGCACGCACTTGGGCGCTCAGGTGCTGCAGGCCCTGCCTAGGGTCCTCTGGGCTGCAGAAAGCCCCTGTCAACCTGAGGAAAGGAGATGGACCAGGGAGAACCAAGCTGCCTCAGGTGCTCTGCTGGGACAGGGGCTCACAGAGGTTCCTGCACGAGACAGGCCACTGCTCCTGCTGCCTTCCTTCCAGACTTCCCAAAGCGATAGGCATGTCCCCAACTCCAAGCTCTGTTCCCCAGCCACGAGGGAAGCTGCTGCAGATGGGTTTTGCAGTGGAAGCTGGAGATGGGTCAAACTGACAGCAGGTGAAGGCCCGTGAGGCTGTGCTCCGATGTGACGATGCACTGCGTTGTGGGTCTACAGCCCCCCTGGCCTGAGCCAGGGCTGTTTCACAGTGCATAGTCATGCATGTAGTCCAAGAGCGGAGCCTGTGCTCGTTCTACGTCCAGCTTCTGTCAACGCAGCTGGCCAATCTCTAGACCTTTCAAACTTTGAGTAACTGATTTTGTAATATTACCCTTGGGAATAGTCCTAGTAACTCGGCTGTTGGTTAAAGAGAGACAAAGGACCAACTATGTTCCTTCTGATTACCCAAACTAATTTTTGCTGTAACTGCAAAGAAAAAAGTCCTTTCTGTCCACCAGTTCACAGCATGGTGAACTGCAACTGCAGCAGGTAAAATTAAATAAACTGACTAGCAAATTAAAGCAGGTCTTTCTGGTGGAAAGTGTCAGGTAACCTTAACTCTTAAGGTAACTTACCCCTTTATGGAAGGTCCAGCAGCCAGGACAGGAAGAAATAAAGGCAGGTGCCATCTCCCTTTGTCCTTCCCCTGCCCCAGGCCTTGCAAATGAGGCAGAAATTACACAGAAGGCACCCCTGAAGCACCCTCATTCTCATGGGGGCAGGTCTATGGAGCAACACGCACACCATGGCCCAGGGCTTGCTGTAGAGTGGTGTATGTCACATCCTTATCCAGGGGTTCAGCCTCTCCTGGGACCCCTCCTGGTTCCTGCACATGGTTTGCATTCGCAGCACAGACAAGCAAGTCCAGCACAGACTGTTTTACCGTCACATCAGAGTTCTTTAGCACCAGCCCTGGCACACCAGACCCAGGTCACACTCATGATGCCGTGGCCTTGAGCTCCATGGGATTCTTCACATGTTGCCTTCCTGCCTAGCTGCCCTGAAGCCACAGGCTCCAATCTGGCCTCCCTGGGTGTAGAGACAGCCAGAGAGAGCAGCTTCTGCCAGGTGAGTCCTTGGGCAGCTCAGCACAAAACAAACCTGTGGGATGTGTGTGTGGGATTCCCAGACCTGGGATGGATCTGTGCAGACCTCTGCAGCAGCTGCACTCTGATGTCTGCAGGGCATCTGCTGCGTCCCCTGGGACAAGAGCAAAGACACAAACTGGGAGCTGGGAGTCTGGTCCTGAGCTGGAGCAGACTGACATATCTCTGACTGCACTTTAACACCCTGCACACAATGTTTACCATGAAAGTGAAGTGTATTCTCTTCTCCTTTACAGGGAAGCTTTTGAAGTTTAGAGACTATTATTGTGTCATCACTCGAATCTCCTTTCTTCAGAACATATCCCTCCAATTGCTCAAGGATCTTTATGGTGGCCATTTCCTTGACTTCCCACTGTTCTTGATGTCCTCTGGTCCCTCTGCAGCCTGTCCACTATGCTGTAGTCACTACACTGCCAGAAGCGCAGACCAGCATTGGGCTTCCTTTTGCTCCAGCCTTTGATCCATGCATGTCATGATGACTGTGCCTGGTCTAGACCAGCAGCAAGTGGCTGGTTGTAGGTGGCATGTGGGGTCCTGCAGCCTGCATCACTTTTGCATTTCCAGGCCTTACCTTGGCCTTTGCAGTTGGGGTTCCTTAGCCTCTGGAAGGACCTGCTTTGTCCAGGTGGACTGGGGCTACTGGCCAACCGGCAGTGTCCTCTGCAGAGATGGTCTCTGATCTTTCAAGCAAGTCTTCTCCAGCTGTGGCACAGTGCCCACACACAGGACAGATCCCTCCCAAAGCCCCTGGTGCTTAAGTATAGTTAATAACCCTGAATATGTTTTTTTAACTAGCTATACTTTCACCTAATAATAATTTACACTGTCCCACCTTATCTTCGTTTTGAGAAAATGATGTGAGACTGAGTGAAACTAAATCCAAGGTACATGACATCTGCTACTCCTATCCCTTTTCCACAAACCTTTTATCTCAATGCAAAAAAAAAAAAAAAAAAAAAAAAAAAAAAAAAAAAAAAACAAAAACAAAAAAAATAAAAAAAAAAAAAAAAAAAAAAAAAAAAAAAAAAAAAAAGGAAAAGAAGTCATGATCTGACCAACTCTGCATCTTGTCTAGGCTCCTTACTGTCTTCCAGGCACTTAGAAATTATTTACTTACTTTCCACAGTATTTTCCCAGGTATTAGAGGGAGGCTGACCAAGTATAGCACCAATGTAGAAAGTCACAGGTTCTCGTCATGCACCTGCCTGAGCTTGGTGCAAGACTTTGTGGCCAAGAAGCCAGAGCCACAGTCATGCGGCAGGAGCTGGGCATGTGGTGGGCGGCAAGGAGGGATGTGAGTGGCATTGGTGACACCTGGTGATGAGCCCGAGGAACAGAGGCTGCAGCTGGAGCACATCTCCTCTGAGCGGGTGCTCACCCCAGTTGCACATGCACCTCAGGACACCAGCACTTGCTGCAGGGCATCCGTCTGGAGCAGAAGTACAGGATTTATACAGAGTTTTAAAAATGCCAGAGATGGAAAGACTACACCCATCACAATAAGTTATTCTAAGAGGTAATTAACTATTAGATGATTTACTCTTGTTATTAAAAATGCATCTCTTCCCATCTGTGTTTGTCCAGCTTCAGCTTTGTGGCTGGATCTCACTGTGCCTTGTGTGCCGGCCAGAGCACTGACTGGAGCAGCTTCCCTGCATGCCCCACTCCTCTCCCCTTCTCAGGAGGTTCAGTCAGGGCTGCTGGGCCCAGGATGGCTGTTGTGTGCCCGTGTGGCAGGATGTGGGAGCCCTCAGAGGCTGCGGCACTGCCGGCCCATCCATCCCTGACCATCCCAGACCCGTGCATCCCTGGCTGCTGCACAGTGCCCGTGCATGGACACCTCTGTGTGGCGCCCAGTTGCCAGCCCCGCCGTGATGCTCCCGTGGTTCCTCTCCCAGCCTCCCTCATTCAGCAGCAATTCCGAAATGCCGCCCCCAGCGTGGGATATCCTGACAGTAGAGCAGGCGGATTGCAGCCTCTGTGCACGGCTCCCCAGTGCTGTGCACAAACACGCAGCCACACACCACAGCAGAGGCTTCAGTCAGTGTTTCTGTTCTGTATTTGAAACAATGATGGGTAATATTCATATTGCATATTGGTAAGGATATACCACTTTTTATTCCATCAGGAGTTAAGAAAGATGCTAAAGACAAACTTTTAAAGCAACAATTTTTATAATCTGCAGAAAGGTAGCTTCCATCTAAGAATGTTTAATTGGCTAATGAGTTTATTGAACAACTGATTTTTTTTTCTTGCTAGCAAGTCATGGCACACTAGGGAACTTAGGATAACTGAGAAGAAAAAGTCTATTGTCTTACCAGTATTTCAGTATGTTCACATGGAACATATTTCAGTATGTTCTTTCACCCAAGAAACTGTAGAGCACTTAGTTCAACACAGATCCAAAGCAATCACAAACAAACAGCAAGGGATGTTCTGGGCAAAATTAGTAAAAGCTGGAATCCAAATTAATGTCACCTAACATTTTTAGTTAAATGATGTGATTTCAAACATTTTGATATTATTTTTAGTAAACCTACATATTTAGTGAAATATTCTTGTGGAATGCAATCTCATGAAATATGACTCTATGGTAACTAAGGATTTGGGGCAGACCTCACATCCCCGCTGCCATGAGCAGGCAGCAAACAACTATTGCAGCTTCCCCTGGGGAGCGACACCATCATTGGAGCGCAGCAGGAGCGGGAGGACCTGCAGCATCCAGGAACACGTGCTGTCACTTGCTAGTTTGACCCAGTGTACCACTGTACGTGAAGGCTCTGTGAGCAGCTCCTGTCTGTTCCTCCAGAATGTGTTCCTGGATGCTCCTGGATTTGGAGAACAAATAAAGGGAACAACATCATGTGCAACTGGGCTGTGAGCTCCTTGCCACAAGTGGGGACTGCAGCCCTCACCCCCCACACAGCAAGGACAGGCAATCCTGCACTAGAGGCTTTCTGAGGAGGGAAGTTAAAAGCTGGTTATATTGTCAGTGTGTTCTCAGGAACACCAAACCTTTCTAATTTCTTCTTGTGATTGTTTCTAAAAATCAACTGCTAATTGATTAGCAAAACTGAGTTAAACTCGGGGCCTTTTTCAGCACTCACCTTGCCATTTTCTAATAGTTTCAGCCTGAAGAAAATCTTGAGTGCCCCAAAGGTACCTGATTATGTTTTCAGGTTCCTGTGACATAGGACCATATGTTCCTATCATGTGTCTTCATGGTGTGGTCCATCAAGAGTGTGAACACAGCAACAGGACTGGGAGCAAGCACAAGGAGCATGAACATCTTGATCAAGAGCTCTGCCCAAGCAGAGCTGCAGACCATGAGGCTTCATCAGAGGATGCCACCACCCACAAAATGACTACACTTGCCCAGCAACAACATCAACCCCCATGACAGGACACAATCTTACCCTTAGGGTAAGGATTTACACAGCAGGGTCACCTTGCCCATCTCCCACTTCATACAGCCAGTGTCAGTGAAAAAATAAAGCAAAAGTCCTGGGTTGACTGCAGAAATAGGGGCCAAACTATTCTCCATCCTTTTGCTCCAACTTTTATTTCAGTCACAGTCTCATTGGTGTCTTGCCACAGACACCACAGATCCCAACAAAAAGGTAAAGCACTAGTACATTCCACGTGCTGAGTCAGTTTTTATGAGCTATTAATATCTATCAGAAGTGATGTAGGGACAGTGCAGTAATACATTGAATGAACATTAGCAAGAATCCATGAAACACATTCCTGATGCAAGTCATGTTCTCTAAGAAAAGAGAAAGCTAAAAAAAAATTATAACATGTTGTTTCCTAACACATAACACATAACACATAACACATAATACAGTGTTACCATGCAAGTTCATGGGTGAAATGCAGCAGGTTGTCTCAGAGAAAAAGTAAATGAGAGTGTAAGAATTATTATGTCAGGAACTTACTTTAGAGAGCAAATGCTGCTCCTCTTCGGCATGCGGGAAAATGTCCCCTTAGCAGACATGCATCGCTAGGTGCAAAGCCACTGTATAAACAGCTCCTCTGCCCTGGGGAAAACGGGTGTTTTTAGACCTGCTGTGACATTTCACAGGTGACCAGAAGAGCCCTGAGCACACTTGCTTTTCCTCCATACTCCATGACTACCTCTGTGGAACTGCAGTGGACACTGACCTGTGCAGGGCCAGTCCACAAACCTAAAGCTGTCAGTGTCAGGCAGCCAGGCCACCGGCCTGTGAATGCATTAGAGCCTGAACCCACAGCTGGAAGAGGGGTTGGCTTCCAGCAAGCCATTTAAGGGTAGATGATGCTTTAATCTCTTTATAACCCCGTCTCTCAATGTTACACTTCTCCTTGTCTGCTGCACATGCAGCACAGGCAGCAGGGCTGCACTGTGTTCTCACGGCTGCTGCTGGGCTGTCACAAGGGCCAGCTGCTCCGTACCAATGGACCAGCACTCCCCCAGCACATCGAGGACTCCACACAAAGGTCCTCAGCGCAGGAACATGCACTGCTGTCTGCCCTCCAGGGCAAGGCCAAGGAACACAGACATCGCTCCTGCACAAGAAATTCTTGTTTGGAAGGACCCAGCCCACAGCCAGCACACATTCCTGCACACTCTCTAAAAGGCAGACAAGTGCATACATCTGAGAGGGCCCATGTCCATTACATGCCACTATGCGTGGCATGTCAAATACACGGACCGCATGAGGGGCACCCTTCCAAGCAAGGCAGAAGCTGTACCCTAGTAGACATAAACAGAGACCAGGTTTTATTCCAAACAGCCTTGCATACAAACTGTAAATGCCTTCAGGAAGGCAGATTCACAACAAATGCCCAGGACCACACAGCTGCTTGAATAAGGTTTGAGTTTGCAGATTTGAGCTACAACAGTTTGGTATCCTGCAACTAGCACTGTGATCAAGAAGAATATTTGCTCCTGGTCCCACAAAGTGCCCTAATCCCCATCTCTTGTTTTTCCTAGTTTGCCATAGATAACATGGGTAAACAGTGCTCTAAAACAGATGCGTGAGACAGAGGTGACATGGTCTAGCAGACAGGGACATGGTGGCGGGATTAGGGGCCGAGTGGGAGGACAATCACATGGACAGGTGGGAGATGAGGGAGGGAGATAGCTGAGCTGGTGCAGGCTGCAGTGGCAGGGACTGAATGGTGGCAGAGGGACGCAGCTGAGCAGCATCTCTTAGTAGAGAACATCTTCAAAGCCAAGCAGTAGGAACTGGTGCAAGGCACTTGGCAGGTGCAGCTGCGACAGGACCTGAAGCAACCGGCCCTCCAGGAAGGTCCTGAGTGTGCAGCGAGCCAGGTGCTGCAAGGAGCGAGGACCTTGCTCCAGGGCAAAGAGTGACCGGTAGAAATGTGGGTATTTCTATAGGAAGAGAAGAGAGAGAGGAACAGAGCTAGATAAAACATCCTGCAAGCAGAAAGGGTAGAGCCAGAGCCAGTGAGCCTAAATTACTGCAGGGAATCCACTCCCGCTCTGCAGCTGCCCCTCTCCCTGTCGCCCCGACCTGGACCCAGAGGCCCCCCAGCCCAGGGAGCCCGGGCTGCCCTGCATCCCCTCACCTCTACCACCTCCGCTGGAACAGCCTCCACCCAGTCCTCAGTCACACGCACGTGCTCATAGCTGTTCATCAGGGCCTCGATGACACGTGGGCACTTGTGGCAGTACCGCAGCACCTAGGGCAGGGAAAGGGCAGATGAGTACAGCACATGGTGCAGGTCCTGCAAGCCCCACCACCTTCACACACTAGAAAAGCTGCATGTATCCAGAAATGACCAGAGACTAACTGTCCGTCCCTGATGATGTTACGGGGAATCACTCCACTGATGGCAGGCAGACTCTGATCACTGTTTCTGCTCTCAGGGCATCCTGCAAAGATGGGACTGAGCCAACACCCAGTCCATGCTGCATGACTGCATTCAGCAGCTGGATCCCCTTTGCCCCAGGGCAGGGACTCAGGTGTGGAGCTGGGATACAGACCTCTCCTCTGCCTCACCATCACGCAGGGTTTGTGAGCTCTGCTTTGTATCAGGTTCCTTTCCTCACGTCTGTCTGGTTAGAACATGAGCTGCTTTGGGGCAAGAACTGGCAGATGATTTGTGTGCAGAGACACTAAAGCATGCTGCGCTTGTGCCAAATGCCACACAAAAACCTCAGGGATGCAGTGTGCCTGTACCAGGGGAGGCTGCAGAGACACTCTGTATCTGTGCTGGGCTCAATGTAGGGCCCAGGAGGCACCATGCCCATGTTACACAGAGCCCCCAGGAGATACTGCACACACTCAGTGCTAGCCAGGCACGTCTGGTGGGTGCCAGGCCTCTGCTCATCACATACAGGTGCCTGTGCATTTAAGGTCTCCAGCCTGGCCTTCAGAGCAGAGTCCATCTACATAGAGCTGCACCCAGGTGGAGCCCCCAGCTCACGCTCCCCGTGGCCAGCAGTAGCTGTCAGAGCCTATTCCGGGTGTACCAGTGATCCTCATTATCTGGCGTTAATAGGAGATTAATTAGTGTTAATTGTTGATTTTCCTGTATTTTCCCAAAGGGGAGAGCAATCTGCTGATCTCCGGGCTGGGTAATTATTGCAATACTCAGGAATTAAGACAAGCAATTAACCCTTTGTTTTCTGGTGTCTTGCAGAATCAATATGAATTGGAGGGCAAGTCCCAGAGAGGAAACACACCACCCAAGAGGAAAAAGACAAGTGTTCAGGGCCAAATAACTGGGGCTATGGGTAGGAACTGTTCACACAGCTTAGCAGTGTTAACAGAAGCAGGTGACTCCCATGGGAGAACACGACCTAGCAAAGAGCTTCAGAGAATCCCCCAGCAACTTCTCTCCCCCAGATACTGGGGGGAGATAGGCAAGACAGAGATCTGGCAAGGTGCAGAACAAGCCCTACTGCAGCACTGACATCCTTGTTCTCACAGGGGCCTTAGCATCCATTGCCTTCCTGCCCTGCTCCCAGGAAAGCTCTGGGTCCTGCACCTTGAGGAGGGAGCCAGGCCAGATGCGGATGGCACCATAGTTGAGCAGGGCTCGGACCACAAGCTCTGGATGGTGCTCCAGCTTGTAGGCAGTGGTTTGCAAGATATTGTGCAGCGCTGTGTTGCCACTGTAGTTCATGATGTTGACATGTGCACCCCGGGCCAGTAGTAATTCCACTACTTGAGCGTTGGCATTCTTGCAGGCCAAGTGAAGTGGGTGCTGGCGGTCCCTGTCTGCAGCATTGATGTTAGCACCACTATCCACAAGAAGCTGGCAGACCCTGTAGTAGCGTTCCATGTCCTGAGGCTGGTGGGACTGAGCACAGGCAGCATTCAGCGGGGTCTGTCCCTCCTCATTCTTTGCTTCCAGCTCTGCCCCGTAGCGCAGAAGCAGCCTAACGTGCTCTGCCAGGCCATGTTGTGCTGCCACATGCAGTGCTGTGTTGTCCTCCTCCTCTGTCCGGCTGTTCACATTGGCACCATGCTGCAACAGCTGCTGGACACACCTGTGCGGCCCAAGATGACTTAGTGATAGGCTCTCCTAACTCTTGTCTTACCTGTCTCCCCCACCTCTTCCCAGCTGTAGAAACCCATGGCTTTCACTTTTCCAAACAATCCCAGAGCCCCACTCCCCATGCCCTGGAGCAGTGGTTTTAGGCCAGGAGGACTGATGAGCAGACATACTGTCACCCTCATTTTAGTCAGCTCTCCTCAGAGCCTGAGTGTCACCACAGTGCCAGTTTGCACCCATGCACCTGGAGGTGGGTGCACCATGCACGGCCTGGACATCACAGTGTGACCACAGGCCCTGCACTGCTGGCAGAGGGTAAGGCAGCAGTGCCAGGCTCAGCTCACTCGCTCCAAGGACAGATCTTGCAGGCAGCTGTTTGGAGGTGGCAGCTGCTCCAGAAACACACCATGATGCTACCCTATTCCACAGCCACTGCTGCAACTGCTACCCCACCTGCAGCTATAAGCAGCACCCCCTCCTGCATAGGGGAAGAGGTTCACGGTACCCTCAGGCACAACTCACTGGATGGAGTCCGGACTCTTGCAGAAATGCAGAGGTTTGTAGCCATCCTCAGAGAGCGCCTCGGGGTCAGCTCCAAAGCTGAGCAGCAGGCGCACGCAGTCTGTACTGGCCGCTGCGCAGGCCTCGTGCAGGGCAGTCTTGCCGCCCGGTGCAAAGTTAACAGAAGCACCCCTGAGGAGCAGGAACTGCAGGCAGTCAGCGTAGCCTCGGCCAGCTGTGATGTGCAGCGGCGTGGTGAGCTCCTGCTCATAGGTCAGAGACCACAATCCTACAGAGAAGGAGAGGTCAGGGATCCATGTCCAGACACAGCGCACAAAAGCTCTGGGCCCAGACCTGCCCATTCCCTCCTGCTCCTTGCCATACCCTGCTCTTGAGCAGCCGGCTTCCTGCTGGAGAGGCTGCCGGTTGTTTCCACCTCTGCCTCTGCCCTCCCCTGGCCTGTGAAAGGATGACACCTTGCTGGAGGGTTTCTCTTTGGGCTGCATGGTCACACTGGCAAGGAAGCCATGGGGCAGGGGCAGCTCTAGAAGCTCACTTTTCCTCTGCAGCTCAGTCATGCAGTACAAAGTTTCTTTTGGGAGGAACAGGGTAAATGAAGGACCCAAGGGCACAGGACTGGAAGCAGCAGGGTGGTTGTGAAGAGCACCATGCACGCAACGCCACAAATACAAGGAATCAGGTAGCAGGACATATGGATATACAGGACACATGGAAGCAGGCTGCCAGGGCACGGACACAGGAGATTCAGGCCCTGAACATAACATGGTTAAGCAAGTCTGGGAAGAGGTATCTAGGGCCTAGGACAGAGCAGGTAGCTGAAACTCATCAATTCTGAAAGACTTGATACAGCTGAAACCATTGATGGTGTGGTCTGCTGATAAACAACCCGCAGCTGTTGCAGCCCAAATCATGCTGACAGTCCCTCTATGGTGCTTCCTGCGGCTCCTCCAGGCTGGGCTGGAGGACTGTTTCTGCTGCATGACACACTCAGCGTTGCACACACCTCACCTCTTCGTCTCAGCAGCAATATGGTATGAGCTGTGTTTGCAAGGGCCAGATTCAAATGGAGATATCCCAAAGGCCCAACAGAGCTTGACAGTCCCTTGCCCAGCACAACCCACAACAAGAATCAGCAGTCCTGCAGCCAGCACAGGATGCGCAGCGTGAGGCTACAGGAACGGTCACAGGAGCAGTGCCACATGCAGCTTCAACCTCCTTTGCCTGGCTGGGGAGCCTGGGCAGCTTCCCTGGCCAGACGAGCCATGTACCCCAAGACACACTTTGCACTACAAGACTCAGGACAGTCTCCCACAAGCAGCACAGGCAGAGCCAGCCATTCCCTAGCGCTCTTGTTCCTACCCCTGCAGCTCGCAAGCTCCCGCACACCCTGTCCAGCAGCGGGGACGCCCTGTGGCAATGGCAAGAGGTTCTGAGCCCCTGCCCGATGGCCACGCTGCCAGCCCACCGTCCCCTGCGTACTCAGCCGACGTATGTTGAACCGGTAATCCTTCCACTCTTCCAGGTCGCTGGTGTCAAACACGGAGCTGGGGCTCAGGCCATTCTGGGAGTCGCTGAGGATCTCTGATATCGCCCCTTGGTCCCCTCTTAGCAGGGCCTGCCAGTAGGCCTGGGCAGGGCCTTTTGTCTTCTGCGTGCAAATGGGCTCCTCATTCCCATCCCCTGTGCCCACGATGCTGCCCATGAGGCAGGAGCCAGAGCCCAGGCAGGAGCCGGGCTTGGGCCTGCAGTGGCCTCCTGGTCAGGCTTGGTTCTGAGGGGGCTGCCGCACCAGCGCTCTGCACTCAAAGGCCACCCGGCGCGCTCTGCCCGGGACAGAGGCGTGACACTCAACTGCTTGGCTGGCTACAGCTCAGGTCTCAGCCAAGCTATTCTGGGGCACCTTGTGACAAACAGGGTGTGTGGCCAAGAGGCAGAAAGGGACACCTCTCAGGCAACGTCTCTGCAGCAACTGGCTGTGAAGGGAAAGGCCCCACACAAAGCAGGGTAGAAGAGGAGCCTGGATAGCAGGCAGAGAATGGGACGGGGCAGCACAGAGAGGTCTCGCATCCAGCCACTCTACTGCTGTACCCATCTTGGTTCCCCCCCCCCCCTTTAAGTCCTAGACTACCAGCACCCACCCAGGCCACAACAGCACGACCCAGCTGCCTCCATGCACAAGTGTGCACTGTTCAGTCCTTGCCTCCTTTCTTATCTCCAGCACTGCAACCCCCCATCTGCTGATTCAATCCAAGCTCATGGCACAAGACAAGTTTCTAAACACATCAGAGTAAAATTCTTTTTAATTAGGGCTTAAAGCCACAGGACAGATAGAAAAGGGTGCAAGGATAGGAAATGGTCCAATACGGGTAGTATAAAAACATATAAGATAATTAAACTTTGGAACCCCACCTATTTCTCCTTGAAATTCAGTCTTGCAGGGAGCTCCTGCACAGTTTCAATACAGCCTCTTCCCATTCTCTGACAATCCCCTCTATTAGAGTTCCTCACTGCTGTTCCTTCACCATGAGAGTGTGGTGGAACAATTTACACCATGCAGCTATCAGCCAAGGTAATTGACTCCAATAGACCACTAAACAATGATTATCTGGGGGATCAATGAAGAGGATAAGATAAGAAACTCTGCTCTCCTCAGCAAGGGAAAGAAGTGACCAAGCTGTATGTTTGCTCACAATCTCCATCATACTCTGTGCAGATTTCACCACCAACTAGTCCAGCTACAGTATAGTGCATAAAAGGATAAAGAGAAGGAAGCCTCTGCAGAGTGCCTCACCTGCTGGGAGTCTCAGTTTCCCCAAAGCTATAAATAGTATCCAGCCAGAGTTCCCAGCTCACAAGAGCATTGCCAGAGAGACAAAGGGCTATGTTAGATAGTGTCAGTAACACGGTTCAACTTAGACCTCCTCTGGGCTCCTTCAAATATCAGTTCCTGGCCTCAGGAAAGGCTGTCACTGGAATCTACCTTTATGATTGCTCACTGGATAGGTTTTGGGAAAGAGTTGCTACAGGTCAGGGACCAAAGCCTGAGGTATTACGTAGGCTTGCTTTTTTTTTTTTTCTTCTGTTTCCTTACTTCATAAAACTTGCAGTACATTCATGGTCTGTGCTTGATGGATTACTTGGTTGAGGTTTTTGTTTGTTTTTTCCTTCCATGTCTTGTTACTCCAGTGATAAGAGCAACTCCTAGCTGAAGTTGTTTTACATAAGTTGTTCTGCTGTCTTTGGGGTTGGAATTTAAAGAGTATGTCAGCCCAGCACAACTGGAACACTTCAAAGTTAAATTACAATTAATATTTTTCTGATAAGTGATCTTTAGTTACACAAAAAGAGTCTTTTTTTCTTTTTCTTCCTGAAAAATCTGTAAAAATTGAAAGCCATGGGTATACAGACCTTGGCATTCAGTAAACAACCTTCAGCATCCAAAAGTATCAGCCCTTGCATCTCCTAGCCTACTCTATTTGTCACTTGCTATCAATATCCTTCCTATCCTGGTGCTAGAATACTACAAGGAACTTACAGCTCTGGGAAAGTGGCCTTCATCAACAGCTCTGCTATCCTGACACAGTGAGGCTTTTCACTACCCATGTCATCTATGGAAAAGAGAGCTGTGCAAAATGCGCACCGTAACTCCCCTTTCACACTTGCCACTCCTTGTCTTCATTCTGTCTGTCTGCAGCACACTACTAGCAGATGTGCAGCAGCAAGAACACATGGCCTTCCACATTTTTAAGCCTACCTCTTTCCTTGACACTGCCTACATCAGGTCATCTTTTGCAGGGCTAAAAGTTCATAGATGACATTGAGGAGAATATAATCAAAAGAGATCAGAGAGCAGCAAGGCATGTGTAGTGCACAAGACATACCTGGGGGGAAGGCACAGGGAGGTATAACGATGGGAAGAAGCACCAAGGGTGACCAGCTTCTCTTTCCTATCATTCAGGACATACTTACTTCTACCTAGTGTCTTCTGGTATCTTCTATCCTGGTCTCCAACTCCCCAAGCCTGTCTCACAGAATAAAACAGCTTGCAAGGTAAAAACCCCATTTGTGAAGGAAAGCAAAACCAGGCAGGTGTGAAAGCTTCTGCTTTGGAGCGAAGGCCCCTCAAGTAGTCACTGCTAATGCACCCACATCAACTCATCACACATACTTCATATCCATCCTAGGACAGTCCTGATGCTCTTCTTCCCTGTGATTCCTCCCAAACACCCTGTTTTCATCCTTTCCCAGTAGACCTGCTCCTGCTCATGTTCAACAATCTGATATACTTTATTCTGCAGCTCTATTTTCCAGCATCTTCCTTATCCAAAACTCTCTTTCCACTCTTCCATCACCCTATCTCCATGACTGAGGCTTCCTCCAAACACTTTTCCCAGATGTCTCTGCTCTTTCTCTCATCCTGGGGATTTCCCAGCCACAGATATCCCAGCCCTGCGTACTCACCAAATTTCCTGCTAGTCCAACGCAGCTCATCACCCTTGGCCTCAATGATGAGATTGATAGCTGCACCCTTGGTGAAGTACTTCTGAATCATCTCCAGGTCCCCTGTGAAGAGTGCATTCTGGACCAGCACGTCCCGACACTCCAGTGGCTCTCTGTGGCTGTTCTGACGGACCTTTGGGCATAGGTAGTTCTCCCTGTGTCTCGCCCTTCCACGCTGAGAGTGCTTCCACCACTCCAGCTTCTCCTCGTCCAGCTGCAGCGAGCACAGTGTGGCAGAGCTGAATGAAAAGGTGCGGTCCGTCATTAAGAATACATGGGAAAAGCCTGAACCTTGCAGTGGAAGAGCTGCTGCAGCCCAGAGCTCCTTGTTCAAGGCTTTGTCCTTTGTGGGCTGCTGCAGGGCTCCAGCACTCAGTATCTGGCTGGATTCAGCACTGGCCTGAGTCACACAGTATAAATAGTCCCACTTGGCAGCTCTCTTCCAGTACCTTCTCCCCCTGCAACAGTTTATCATCAGCTGCCTGCTCTGATCTCCAAGGCAGGCTGGGCACAGGAGGGGGGAGCAGGCAGCCCTGAAACTCACCCTGCATGCTTGCTAGCTCATTCTGCAAAACCTCTGCTCCACACTGCAGTCTCCATTTGAGGAAGAAACAGAACAAAACTGGGGGCTGGAGGGAGGGAAGCGTCAAGGTTAGGTGTATTTTGGTAGACACCTGCAGCAGGTGCAGTAGTGAAAGACATAAGGGATTGAAGACATATAAAATATATATGCCTTCCCTCTGGACAACTCCAACTCTTGGGACCTAGCATTTTTGCTAGGCCATTGAGCCTGGCTGCCTACACACAATCTAGCAGAGCAAGAGACAGGTGGGCACGTCCTGGGAAAAGCAACCTGAATTAAAAGAAACAAGTTTTTTTGGAACAGAAAAGACACTCCTGTGAAAACACCAGGACATCAAGAGCTTGGCAAGTATCTTCAACTTCTAAGCAGAGTAACTTCTGTTACGCCACCCACCACTCAAAGCTGTACTAGGTCGCATTAGGAAAGGTGAAAGATCCTGCTGAAGTCTTCTGTCCTGCCTCAGTCATTATAACTCGACTCTTTGAGATGTGGGATGGATGCCAATAACAAGGATATTGTGGCAATTGGACATAGGGCTGGAAGTGGTTAAGCTTTGCTTACTTTCAAATTGCTCCTGTGTAACTAAGCCTTTAATCGCTATGTCACTGCCAAGATGCAAGTGAACCCTCCAGGTGGGCAGGCTATGGGGACCAGCAGTCCAGCACCCAATCATCGGGCACCACAGGAATTTGAGCTAGTTAGAATCAGGTATTCCCTGCCCAGCCCCACAACTTATGGCTCTGGGGATCACTGGGGAGACTTAACAGAGACCCCATGAGAGGCCACAGAAGTGCCTGAGAGCTAACGACAGGGACCCCATGGCATTGCACCCAGACTTGCACCACACAACTGGATCTGCCTTTCTTCTGAACCATGCTATTGTTTCTGTTGGATAGGGAGGTCATAATAGAAACCCTCCCGCTGACTTGTCTGACTTCTCTCCGGACTGCATCATCTCATGGAACAGAGAAGTTGTGTTCCTCATTAACATCATTATCCTGCAGATAAAAGCAGGTGAAACTTCTTCTATTTCCTTCTTTTTCTATACCTTGATCAGGTCATACTGCTGCTTCAAAGTGGTAGGTTCATCTTGACTTCCTCAAAGAGCTGCAAAGATGGGGCAGCTAGACTTGAGCAGGAGGACCCCTCCAGCTCCTTTTTGCACTCACTCCTACAGGCATCAAGACTTTAACCCAAAGTTTCTCCTATATCCTCACTGCATCCTTCAGAAGAGCATCTCAGCACATTTCTTATCACTTCATTCGTCACGTCAAGCCCTTCCCCCTTGTGTTTCAGCCCACTGCCATCATCAGGGAAAAACTGCTGCCTCCCTGGGAGCAGAGCCCATCTTGTCCCCTACAGCACCTTTGAGCTATCCCCCAGCAGGACGGCTGCACGGGGAGCTCATACAAGCATGTGACAGCCTGACTCGGATCAGCTGAACCAAGAGACACGTGAGGAATGAAGCTTGGCATAAAGAGCAGGCAGGTGCCCTCTCCTGCCTCCCCCAAGGGACATTAGACAACCCTCAGAGTCTCAGTAAGGGAAGTCAAGCATCCAGCACACGTGCTAATCTATACACCGTTTGGCTTAGGCTATTTTGGCGTTTGGGATTTCCCCCAATCCATGCTAGAATGTGCTGGTGAGCACACAGTCCCCATTACTAGGGTACTTCATGAAAGCTTTATTGATTGCTGTCAGGAACTTTGATGAAGCCAGGATCAAACCTCATCATCTTCCTGGGAAAAGACCCCAGACTCAGTGAGTAACTCTCATGAAATAAGGCTGGGAGTAGGGCACAGCTCCAAAACACATGAGAAATGGGAGGTCCTGCAGCCCATTTCTTCTTGCTACCATTCCCCAGTTTCACCACCCTGCCTTTCTTTCCTAGTCTTCTCCCTCATGCTCTTCTCAAGCAGTAGGCTTAACCTTATCTGTCTGTATCTCTCTTACAAGCCCTTTTCTGGTCTTCTTTGTAGCCAAGATCTCACCAATTTCATGCCCTGTTCTTTCCTTCCTGCTCTCTCACCTTTCCCCTTCTCTTTCTTATTTTCTCTTTCTTATCTTCTATCTGATTGACTTCATCTCTGACCTGCAAAAGTACAGGGCTGTTTCTTATACAATCCTAGCTGCTGTACATAGCGGGGAGCAACCAGGAAAAAGAGCCCTAACACTCAAGTCTAGTCCTGCCAGGCCCAGTATCACATTCAGGCTCTGTTCAAAGCATTGCCTTGCCTCAGATCCCATCAGAGCTAGCGTGCTTTCAGACTGCGACACTCAGTCCATACAGCCTGAGACTGTTCTATAACACATGTGTTTCCAGCACCCTAGAAATTCAGAATAAGCAGCCTCTATGGGGGAAAGCTCATCTCACCTCCTGAGATCGTTCGTTGTCTCAGTACCAAAAGGCCATATATTTAATAATCTGCCCTTCCTTTTCGATTATAACAGCCTCCATTCCCACTGCAGATTTGCTTCTGCCGCTGTACTTGCTCAGAGGTTTATTCTGAGAAGAAAATGCTACAGCCACCTATTTCCTCACCAGGAAAGTCAAGGAAGTGGCCAGTGATGTCATTATGCAGGAGATCTGGACATCAGAACACAGCTTGTCCTTGACTACAGCAGCAGAGCCCTGGACCTGGGTATGATCAGGAGGAAGAGGACACTGGGAAAAGAGTGAACATAGTTCATGCCTCCAGGACCCCAGCAGTACAAGGACAAGGTGATACTGGGAGACCTGTAACACAGTGCAGGACTTTGACAGGTTAGGAGGCCATCTAAAGGGTGTCCATGCAGCAATCAGGGAGGAATGGGGATGTATGAATAGCAGCCGGGGCACTCCATTCAGCTACTCACCACTCCTCAGTGAGCCACTGCTGAAGCTGCTGCTCCATCTGCTCCCTTATGCCTACCCCCTTTAGCTCCTGCAGCTTCTCATGGACATTCACCAGAGCCTGCTGGTACAAAGCTTCATAGTCGTCCCGGGTACAGATGCTGCAACTCTTTGCCCATCTGTGCCCAGGGTCCAGCAGCTGAGAGCCCCAGGGCTGCAGGGTCTGGAGCCTGCAAAAACAGAAGTGTGAGGGCTTGTCAGAAAGTAGCTACTGCTCTGCATTGTGTGTGGAGCGCAAGTAAAGGACAAGGCATGGGAAGGGCCCATCAGCAAACACGGCCCCTAAACCTCCGTTTCCCAGGCCAGCATCCCTCTGCCCAGGGTGTGCTCCCTGCTTCCTCTGCTGCAGATAACACCAGTACTGCCTTATCAAGCAAGTTTCTCTCTCCTGACAAACACAAGCAGCCATGGCAGGGAAGAGACATTAGAACCATCAGAAAGAGGTTGTGTGGGGAGCAAGCAGCGTGCGTGTAAACGAGTCTGTAACGAGTTTGTAATATGCATGTGCGGCGCGCCCTGCGCAGCGTCATCACAATGGCACAGGCACTTTCCCGCCTCATTGCCTCCCAAATGGATTTTAAATATCATTCCGAGGACACAATTATTTAAAACGCTGAACTAAACACTCGCTAATGGGAAAACGGCGTGTGGCCTGCAGCAGCCATTCCTCATGGGGCCACTCTGCCCATGTCATCCTCTTCTCCAGCCCCACACCCTGAATGGGGCCACATGGAAGCATCCCCTCACTCAGAGTCCTCATAGGGAACCACCGGCATCTCTTCTGTGCCCATTCCAGGACACACTGATTACGTAAGAACACCCTTTTTTTCCCCTTCCCTAGCCCAGAGAAGCACTTTGCCCTGTCCACAGCTTTACAGCCTCAGGGCCACAGAGATGCAGGCTCATGGCAAGTTACTGAGGCTCACTCCCTATCTTTGGCAACAGGCACAGGGCAGGGAGAAGGCATCGGAGAAAGGTGTTTCTGACACCCATGCTTATTCGGCAATGGATATTATGGATATCAAATAAGACTCATTTCTTTCACATGACTGTTGATGAATAACGCTCCCCACCCCTCATTTCACATCACCAAGCAGGGGATAGGAGAGAGACAGCATCATCACTGGCTGCACTGAGGACTCCAGAGTGAACAGAGCCTGAAGAGGAAGAACAAACATGGAAAACTACTTGTGATGATCCTTGCTGGGTATACCATAGATGGAGAGTAGCTCCAAGGACACCACAGACCCTCAGTCTCGTTACAGCACTAACAGTGTCAAGGGTACCAAACGCTCGGACTGCAAGGTGTTTGGTCATGAGGGAGCATGCAAGAATTCTGAGCATCATTCTAACGCTCTCCTGGCAGGGATTCCAGGCCACCCCCAGTTAGGGAGCCACTAACATTTAAGGATAGCAGCCTTCTCAGCCCCAGCAGGAAAAGGGAAGGGACAAAGAGCAGCATTGTCCCCTCACCCCACCTCCAGCAGCTGAGCACAGGGAGGATGGATACACCCTACCTCTTGCTGCAGGCACTGGAACCCTGGCTGCACTTCATCAGAGGTTCATATTTTAATGACTTTGGCATCACCAGAGCTATCCATCACCAGCTCATTTTCCTCTGAGTGCTGAACCACTCCTGCCGGTGCTATTTGGAACAGTGTCTAATGATGCACCAGAGCAGCCACCTGGCAACACTGCTGTAAAGAGACCCAGCAATGTAGGGAGAGGGACACAGGTCTGCATACTGGTACAAGCCTCTATTGCCCCAAAAGCTTCCTCTCTCCAAACCTGCACCATTCATCATAGTACAGAGGTGGTCTGTCTCGTGATTCCCCACCCCAGGAGACAAAAAGAGCAGAGACATTTAAGTCATTGTTGACTTGCAGAAAAGAAAGTGGAGAATATAGATATTGCTGATATTTGCATGAATGCTTCACTTGATCCATTTTGTCACACCATAGTGTTCTTTCGCTGGGTTTGAAGAGTGGACCAATGCAAAAGTGGTTGTTGCTGATCCATGAACATGTATAGATTCATAAGAACAATGTAGGTGGACACAGATGTGGAAGCAGCCAAGCTGGGGGACTGTCCTCACAGAAAGTGTCCATCAGGGCTAAATGTGCAAAATGGTCCCTCAGGAGAGAGGGACTGCCTGTGACAACCAGTTGTCAGGATAGTCCCACACAGATGTAGGAAACAAATGGCATCATCCCTGTGTAATGATGAGTGGCCCTGCCAACATGGGAAATGCAGAAAAGAACCACCTGGGCAGAGTCTGCAAAACATCATCCCAGGAAAGACCATCTCCTCCTGCCTCTTCTACTCAGTGCATCTCCAGGGCAGACTACCGTTTTCTGCAAGGACACAGAGGTATGCAAGGGGAATATGGAGCCAACCCAGTAATTCTCAACCTTGGGGGAAGGCACATGAAGTAATAGTGGGATCCTCAAGCACATGTTGGACAATCTGTATCTGCACCACTGAAGTGTTACACTTTTCGGGTTCACCCAGCATGTGATGCTCTACAGCTGCTTGTCTCTGGCAGCGTGTTGGCATCTTACCCACATAGGGAGCAGTTGCAACTGATCAGGGAGCCAGAGTGCCATAGAATAAAGTTATGTGGCCCTCAAATATCTTGCTCGGTGCTTGGCAGCACCAGGCTGTCAGGCATGCTGCACATCAGAGTGTGTTCGACATCAAGTAGTCGGAGAGAACCATCTCCAGGGCAGCAGCAGAACTGCAGCTCTGCAGCTCCCAGCTATTTGTGAGCGCTCATCACACATGCCTAAGCCTGAGCCCAAGGCAGCAGGAGTGCTTGGCAGGGGTAAGGGATGCACCGCTCTGACCTAGGGAGTGACTGACCAGTTTGGGCAGGCACATGAACAGCAGACCTTCTGGTTGCACAGTGCAGCCTGCTCATGGTGCAGCTCCTTGGCCCCATTCTCTCAGGCTTGCTTTTGATGCTACATTATACCCAATCTCCCCCATTACCTTGGCTCACAGGCAGCTCTGATGCATCTGCTCCCCCACCTGCACAGCCTCAGCGTAATTGGCCTCAAGGGCTACGGAGAAAGGAGGAAAGGAGAGTAGCCCTGTCAGGTGTGATGCTGCTCTGACGCCTGTGCTCAGGACAGGTTCTAAGTAGCAGGCAGGACACTAGGAAGAAAAGAGCACCCTTCAGAGCTCTCCTGCAGTCAAAAGGAAATGGAGCACCCTGCACACCCTCTTCCCTCTCATCTTCCCCCCATGGCCTGCAGCCCCACAGTGCAGCAGAGGGCTGGAAGGAAGGGTCACCTGGCCCATCCCTGCTCTGTACCCCTTGCACCACTGAGCCACATGAAGGGACAGGTGTCCATCACAGCTGCATAGCTCATGAGACCCTTGATCACCTTGCAAGCCCTGAAATGTCCATTTTTCTCCCACATACTGTCACCTGGGCTCTACGTAGGTGTTTTTGCTTTTTTAATTGATCAGACAAAATACCAACTCCTGCAGGACTTCATTAAAGAAAAAAAGAAAATCTTCACTGATGATCTCAACTTACTGAGAACTAGGTAGCTTGAAGATATCAACCTACTATTGAGTGCATTGCAGAAGCTATGTAGAACTAGAAGACAAAAAAGTACATTTTTTAATTTTTAAAAAGAACAAATCTGACATTACCAACAAACCTCATTATTTGATCAAATAAGATCTACTCTCCACAAACCATAATTATAATTAGTTATGTTCCAATCCTTTAATTTCTTATCAAAAAAGTCTTAGAACAGTTTTTGCATTATTTTGCCTGGGATTAATACTAGACTGACCCACATCTGCCTATGGTATTCTCCTTTCCCATGGTGGGAAACTGTTCACTCATCTAGGCCACACGTTTGCAGCATGCTTAGGAGGATGTTCATAGAATCATAGAATGCTTAAGGTTGGAAGGTACCTTAGAGGTCATCGAGTCCAACCCCCCTGCTCACACAGGGTCACCTAGAGCACATGGCACAGGGCTGCGTCCAAGCAGGTTTTAAAGATCTCCAAAGAAGGAGGCTCCCTCTCTGGGCAGCCTGTTCCAGGGCTCTGTCACCCTCACTGTCAAAAAGTGTTTTCTTAAGTTCCTGTGGAACTTTTGGTGCCTCAGCTTGTGGCCGTTTCCTCTAGTCCTGTCGCTGGCCACCACTGAGAAGAGGCCACCCCCTCCTCCTCACTGCCTCCCTTGAGGTATCTACAGACACTGATCAGGTCCCCCCTCAGCCTTCTCTTCTCCAGGCTGAAGAGACCCAGCTCCCTCAGCCTTTGCTCACAGGGCAGATGTTCCAGGCCCCTGATCATCCTGGTAGCCCTGCGCTGGACTCTCTCCAGCAGCTCCACATCCCTCTTGTACTGGGGAGCCCAGAGCTGGACACAGTCTCCAGATGTGGCCTCCCCAGGGCTGTGTATAGGGGGACGATCCCCTCCCTCGACCTGCTGGAGACGCTCTTCTTAATGCACCCCAGGATCCCATTGGCCTTCTTGGCCACCAGGGCACACTGCTGCCTCATGGTCATCGTGTCATGCACCACAACGCCCAGGTCCCTCTCTGCGGGGCTGCTCTCCAGAAGGTCAGCCCCCAGCCTGTACTGGTGTCAGGGGTTATTCCTCTCCAAGTGTAGGACCTTGCACTTGCCCTTGTTGAACTTCATGAGGCTTCTCACTGCCCAGTTGTCTAATCAGTCCAGATCTCTCTGGATCTCTGTGCTCTCTGAGCTCAGCCCTCAGGGCTATCAGCTACTCCTCCCAGTTTGGTATCATCAGCAAACTTGCTGAGGGAGCACTCCAGCCCTTCATCCAGGTCGTTAATGAATAAGTTGAACAGGACCGGACCGAGAACCGACCCCTGGGGGACACTGCTAACCATAGGACTCCAACCGTTATGTTATGGGAGATGGTGTCAAAAGCCTTGCTGAAGTCAAGGGAGACAACATCCACTGATCTCCTTTCATCTCCCCGGCCAGTCGCTTCCTTAGAGAAGTCTCTCAAGTTGATTAAGCACAGTGAATCCATGCTGGCTACTCCAGATTCTTATCCACCACATGCTTAGAGATAGCATTTAGGATGACTTGTTTCATCAGCTTTCCAGGATCGGAGGTGAGGTTGACTGGCTTGCAGTAGACAAGTCCTCCTTCCCACCCTTGTTGAACACTGAAGTGACACCATTTTTCTTCCACTTCTTAGGCATCTCTCCTTGTCTCCAAGACATTTCAAAGACAATGGAGAGTGGCCTAATGATGAGATTAACATCACCGATCTCCCTTAGCACTCCTGCATATATCCTATAGGGCCCATGCATTTGTGGATGTCAGGTTTGCTTCAGTGAACTATAACCTGATCCTCCTCAACCAAGGAGAAATCCTTTCTCTGGGCTTCCTCTCTTGTCTCTAGGGTCCAAGAGGGCGGGCCTTAGTAAACACTGAAGCAAAGGCAGCAGAGAGTAACTCTGCCTTCTCTGTATCCTTTGTCAGCAGGGCACCCACCCAATTCAGTAGCAGGTCCCCATTTTCTCTAGTTTTCCTTTTGCTACTGATATATTTGATGTCTTTCTTGTTCTTGACATATCTTGTCAGATTTAATTCCAAACATGCCCTATCCTTCCTCATTACATCCCTGCATACCCTGACAATATTCTTATGCTCCTCAAGGGACTTGCCCTCTTTTCCACATTCTGTATACTTCCTCCTGCTTGAGTTTTGCAGGAACTGCCTTCTCATCCATGCAAGTCTGCTCCCTCTTTTGCTTGACTCCTTGCTCCTGGCCATAGACCCCATGGTCAAAGAAACCAAAGCTGTGCTGCCAACCCCATCAGTGCAGCCAGCTGCTAACTTGGAATCTTTCTACTCCTCCCCTCCCCGACAGGATTGAGGGAGAAAGAGATCTGAGTTTCTAGACTCCTGACCATTATCTCCAGAGCTCTGGGATCCTGTTTGACAGCTTTCAGTTTCCCCTTGGTATCAGTAGTGCCCCCATGGAAGAACAGCAAAGGGTGACAGTCTGACACATGGATAGGCCTTTGCAGTCTTTCAGTGATATCTTGTGAGCAGGAAAGGTTATGCTGGAGAACGGTGCAGCATATTTAGGCACCACACCAACACTGTTTGAATTAAGCTTCCAACCTGCAACTCCCAAACCAAGATCCACCTGCAGCTTCCAGGCCATAGAAAGCTGCATGCAGAAGGCAACATTTGTGCTTAATCCTCCTTTCAGATTTGGTTACCAAAACAAATCTAACACACACTTGAGCTATAAAAGTGCTAGCAGCATTCCAAAGGGTGAACAAGCTTTTTCTTCCAAAACTATTTCATCCTTCCTGTGTGAGTCAGGGGGCAAGCATGAAAATCACCAGGCCTAGGAAAGCCAGTAGGTTCCTGAAGGGGCAGCACACTAGATTTACAGAATCTCAGAATGGTTAAGGTTGGAAGGGACCTCTAGAGATCACCCAGTCCAACCTTCCTGCTTCCACAGCATATGGCACAGGGTGGCGGCCAGACGGGTTTTGAAGACCCCCAGCGGAGGAGACTCCACAACCTCCCTGAGCAGCCTGTTCCACTGATCTGTCACCCTCACAGTAAGTAGTGCCTCCTCATTTACTCACTGCTGAAAACCCAGTTCCTCTTGCTCCTTACCTAGACCCATGCATGGAGGTTGTACCACCAGCAAAGAAGTGGAAGAGTTTTTACCCTGCTCCTCTTGCTGGGCTGGCAGCAGCAGTTGCAGCAGGGCTCCCCTGTAGCCAGGGCAGGCTCTTCTACCAGGCCCATATGGGCAGCACTGCTCTTGGCCCAACTGCTGCACAGGTCACAGCAGAGAAATGAGCCAGGGTCAGAACCTACAGTGAGGCTGCTCCCAGGGCTCCCCAGGAGCCCCAGGCTCCCAGAGCCCCAGACCAGAGCAGCTGCTGGAAGGAGGCACTTGCCAGCAACCCGCAACCCCAGAGGGCAGCCCCAGGGGCCCACAGTCTGGCCACAGCCTGAGAGGAGCCCCAGGCCTGGCACTGTCCCCCCAAACCACCCCCAACATCCAACACCTCACCACCCCAGTGAGGCCATGACAGAATGCGGCAGCAGGAACCGTGCAGCTTTATTGCATCCCTTTCACTTGGCACTTGTGTACTTGGTGACAGCCTTGGTGCCCTCCGAGACCGCGTGCTTGGCGAGCTCCCCTGGCAGCAAGAGCCGCACCGCCGTCTGCACCTCACGGCTGGTGATGGTGGAGCGGTGGTTGTAGTGGGCCAGGCGAGAGGCCTCTGCTGCCAGGCGCTCGAAGATGTCGTTGACAAAGGAGTTCATGATGCTCATGGCCTTGGAGGAGATGCCGGTGTCGGGATGCACCTGCTGACAGGAGCCGGCACTGCCTCAGGGCCTCACCTGGACACAGCCCCCACCACCATCACAGGGCAGCAGCACCTTCAAGGACCCACAGGGGCTCAAGCCACACATCCCTGCTTGGACTAGAGCGCCCCACTGCCACCCACCTTGGAGCTGCAGGGCCCCAGGGAAACCCCACTGCCAAAGGAGAATTGCCCCCTGATCCAAGGCCCATACAGATGGCTAAAGCCTAGAGGACTCGCAGCTGCCTCCATAAGTCCCTTCCTCATCTCCCCAGCCTACAGTGAGTGCTCATAACGTGTAAGATGAGCAAGGCTTGTAACACCCAGCTCATCAGGCCAGGAGGATCTGCTCCTGCCCACCAACATCCCCCAGCTCTCTTCTGAGGGCCATACCGTGGACCAGAGTGCACCCACTGCTCTGGACATATCTGGAGCCACCCCCTCCAGGGGCTGCTCTCCCCTGCTCCTCTCACCCAGGCTCCCCTCTACCCACTCACTCTCTTTTCAACTCAGTGAAAAGCAGGTGTTTCTCCCCTCTCATTGTAGGGTCAGTGAGTAAAAATAACTCTGCACTTGAAACAGCTCTCAGCTATAAGGAAGCATTTCCTCACCTGCTTCAGTACTTTGTAGATGTAGACCGAATAGGTCTCCTTTCTCTTTGGTTTCCTTTTAGACTTCTTGTCCCCCGAGGGGGGAGCATGGCCACACTTCTTCCCATCCTCAGCACTCATCTCAGTCTCTCCTGGAGCCAGCTCTAGCAGAGCACTCCCCATGTAGCTCAGGGGTGGTTAAATAGCACAGGCAGGTCCCTCCCCACCACAGGTGCAGCCCCTGAGCAGTGGGAGGGAAGGACATCTCTCCTTGTGCGTGGTGACATCCAGCTGGCCTGGGGAGAAGTATTTGGGTTCCTAGTGCAGGGAGAGGTCAGAGCTGACAGGCTAGACTAACAGGGCAAAGATGCAGGTAAGGGTAGTTGTGCCCTGTTCGTGTGAGTGATGAGCACTGGAGAGGAGCTGTTCCCAGGGCAGGCCCATCCAGGGCTTTAGCAGCAGCAGAGTTCTACTTTGGTGGAGGTGGAAGCTAGAGCAGTGGGGCACTTGTGTCCAGAATGAGATGGTGGGATCTCTTCTGTACTGTAGAGCTGATAGCAAAATCAATGGCTGCTCAGTAGTGAGAGGGACCATTAAGGATTGAGCAAGAGCAGTATGAACACCTTGTGGGCAGTTTCCCTCCCTGCTGATTGCTCTTTAGCTGTCCTGGGCCCGAGAGTCTCACTTGCTGTGTGCACAAGGGCCCTTTTGGAGGAAGACAGGAGCGAAGCAACAGGAGAGAGAGCCTGGTGCCCTAAGTCATGTTGGACATGTCTTGGAGACTACTGATCACACTGATGATGGTAACTACTATGCAGAAATTAAGCTAAGCTGGGGGTGAAGGAACAGAGCAGAGAGGTAAAAGAAAATATAGCAGTGTTTTCTATTCCTTAGATACAAGAGCATAGGAAGCCTTTCTCTCAGCAGGCCCTACTGCTGTCCCCATGAGGGGTCATACATGTTATCTGGTGGGTGTGACACTGACAGCGTATGCAGCTATGCTTTGACCTTGCTTTGGGCACACCTCATGCTGCTTGCACAGCCCATCTTCAGCAGGTTGCATCCTCCAAAGGACCCAAGTGGGAGACCCCCTGTGTGGGTTACACTGCCAGTACTACCGCAGCCAATAGCATTTCCCCATGGATTCACCTTTATTCCAGGTCTGTCTTCATTGAGAGGCATCTGAGTGCTTACTGCAAGTGCAAACAAACAATGAGTGTCACAATGAAAAGCTGGGTCCAGGTGTTGTGGTGGGACCACTTCTTCTACCCAAGAACTGAACTATTAGTGACCATGCAGAGCAGGCTACAACAGTCACACTGGTGTGTTTATTAGGGGTGGGCTTGGTCACAGAAGATGGCTGGTGAGGACTATTCCAAGAAAGGGAGAAGTAAGCAATGTCTATCAGCATCAGGAGCTGTTGGGGATAATTCACACTGTGAGGAAGGAAACAGCATTGTCCTCACTTCTGCATTTTAAGGGGCTCTGCACTGGTCAGGTATGGCACAGGCTTCTCCTGGTAAGCTAGTTTATGGGGCTGATAGCCAAGATCCCTGTGGTCTGGGGGGCTCCTCACTAACCCAGGAGGAAATGATCGATGGCTGGAAATGTTCTGCCTTTTCCACTGGCCATCACACACAGCGGCGCTTGGGTGGTGAAGGAGCAGTTGGCTCTTGTAAATAGCATTTCTCCGTAGCTGCAGCTGTGCCTGGCACTGCAGTTACAAACACAAGGACAAGGCCTGTGTCTTTTCTGACACTGTGTTTAGTTTAGGAAGTGCTAACAATATGTTTAGTTAGAACAAAACACTGAGCAGTTATTGGGTAATCAGTATTAAGTGCTGGTGGTCATTACATAGCAAGGAGAGATGCTCATCCAATGAGCAGCATAGTCAAACATGTGGTCCCAGATTTGGGAAATCACCGCTCTGTTCCTACTTTTACACACAGCTGTTTCAATAGATTGCAGGAATTGGAGACTGTCCATTCTGGAAGTTGGATGCTTGGCTAAACTCGTTGCTCTTTTCACAGCATATAGGAGAACTCCCAAGACAATAAAGGCCGGCAGTCCCAAAGCCCTGTGCTGGCAACGCACCTGCCAGTTTTGGCTGTAGCTCACAAACAACAGCAGCAGCATAGAGGCTCTAACCTCTCTTTCACAGAGCTCACCATCTGAGGAGCTAAGGAGCAATTTTCATCACTGTTTGTCTAGCTCTAAGTCTGGTTTTCTGTATGACGAGATGAGCCCTAACTGAGACAGCGTAAGATGCAGCTGCCCTGGCTGGTGGCTGCCTTTCCCACTGCAATCAGTAACTCAGGACATACGCCTGCTGTAGCTGTTTCAGCACAATCTAATGAACTGTCATCACAGACCAGGTTTAAATCAAGACTGAAACTCTCCCTGCTTAAGCATGCATGCATGTGCATTACCGTTTACTGACCCGCCCTACTAACTGCTCTCTCCAGTGCAGGGAGCTAACACCTTAAACAGTATCATCCCCTTTTGCTCTGAACAGGAACAGAAAACTCCTACTGTGGTATCTGTGCGGTGGATTTCTGTCAAAGCAGTCTACAACTTGAATGGTTCCTTTGGCAAAAAAAAAAAAAAAAAAAAAAAAAAAAAAAAAAAAAAAAAAAAAAAAAAAAAAAAAAAAAAAGTATTCTGTTGAAAAAATCAGTGCCACAAATAATTGGCACCCGAGTACCCCAAGAAAGAACAACTGTATTTTTGTCCTGCACTTCTGCTTTTCTATGAACATGTTCTTTGGAACCTGGTAGTCATTTATATGAACTTCTCAGATGACCAATGTAACTATTCTCATATGCTTGATGTAATTAAAATGATAAACCCTGATCACAAGTATATTGGTTTTGCTACTTTTTTAAAGTAACTTTTCATTTTTTATAAACACAGGAAAAATGTCTTTTATTCAAGAAATTATTCTCGTTTCAAGCTTCCGTGGCACAAGGTGAGGCTTAAGCATCAACTCTTATAAAAAAATTATATAAAAAGTAAGTATAAATATAAAAACATCTCTGTTGAGTTTTGCTCAGTCAAATGTGCAAGGATCAAGTAACTAATTTATAGTCCAAACATCTTTAAAAGCTCCATATTAAACCCATATAATCAGAAGTGAAGGAAGGAATATATACCTCAGCTGCCCTGTTGCAGAGAACATACTGCTAATTAATAGCTCTACTTTCTATTTCTAATTTTGAATCCTCAAAATCACTCAAGAGATGTATCTGTTTAAAAAAATAATAAGAGTGGTTTGGTCCCCTTTTTCAGTAGCTGGAAAAAAAAAAATACCCCAAGAGAGGACCCTACCTCCTTAAACACACACACACACACACACACACACGCACACACGCGCACACACACAGAGTCAACACTGGCTAATTTGCCCCACCACATCCCAAAAACTAGTACAGCTCACAAAACAAGAGGAGACTGTTCTTCCCTCTTTATTGACTGGATTCTCAGGCAGATCTGTTAATTACACTGTTAAATAATAGTTAAAAACAAACCAAGGCCAGAGAAGTTTGAAGTGAAGTATCTAAACCGAAGCAGAAATTGGGGAGAAGGTGGGAAAAGCTGGGCTGGGGTCTCCACTACAGCATCACTGCAATGCAGACAGCCAATTGCCACTGCTAAGACCCCAGGCCATTAGATTCCAAGGCCTGGCTCTAGATGGGACATCATCTAAATATGGAAGTGGTTGCCCAAACATAGCCAGATCAGGAGAGGAGATCCGTCCAGATGTGGAGGCGCAAGGCAAGTCAGGGAGAAGCAGTATTGCAGCAATCTTAGAACACAGCCAAGGAGATAGCAGCAGAGTCCCATTCCAGTCGGCAGGTGGGAGGTCACATTGGCCATTGTCTGTCTCCACAGAGAGCACCTCGCCGACTGCTCTAGAGCTCACACATTGTGGGTCTTTTTGGTGAGCTGCAGATCCTCATCCACCAGCTTTGACTTGAGATGTTCCTTGTAAGCAAGGATGTCTCCTTGCCACTTCGTTATTGTTTGCTTCTCGCAGACCCAGATCTCCTGTGCAACCTGAAAACACACAAGGGCAGGGAGGAGAGGTCTACAGTACAGTATTTTATAATGTTATCAAAGTGATAGAATTAATCAACATCTACCCTCTACAGACTGGTAATAAAGTAGTTTAACAGTTTTCATCCATTAAACTGTCAAACAGAAGTATCTGTAGTGAAATATTTTATACAGTGTTTTCTAAACAATTTACACTTTTAGATTTTAGAATCAATAATCTTTGACCCCTCTAACATTTCATCTTAATTCATAAACTAAGAAAAAAAAATCCTTTCTTTCTAGATTGGGAACTGAAAAGGTAGTTATTGAGCTGAACTGCTTGCACAGAAAAATAAAATTATCTCTGAATTTGCAAAGGAAAACACTGTTGGAAAACCAGCATCTCACATTTCCACATATGTGGAATCAAGAACAACTTTCCTTGCCTCTGCAGACTTAAGTCACAGAAAATTCTGGTAGAAGTAATTCAGTACCATTTTTAAAAAAAATCTAATTAAAACCTCCATGATGAGTCATGATTTCCACTGAACTTATTCTTAGTTTTTTAGTTTATTTTAAAGTGATTTTTTTTCTAGACTACATAACCACTCAGCATGAATATCACAGAGAAACCATATCCAGTGATTTCTGCTTCACACATTGTTTGGGGGTGAGTTAGAGCAAATCAGTTTAAAACACTTCAATTCAATGTCTCTGCTCAGAAGGAGCTTGAAAAGTGTTTTGCCAAAATTCATTACCCTCCTTACCTGCTGGATGAGTCTGAAGTCATGGCTGACGAGCATCATTCCTCCTTCAAATTCATTGATAGCATCTGCCAGAGCATCTATTGTTTCTATGTCCAAATGGTTGGTGGGTTCATCCAGGAAAAGCATGTGAGGATTCTGCCAGGCCAGCCATGCAAAGCACACGCGACACTTCTGCCCATCAGAGAGGTTCCGAATGGGGCTCACCTGGCAAGCACAGACACTGATCACAGACCTGCAGGTACCCTTATAACACCAGTCCTACATTACAGCACTGACCACAAAATACTCAAATTTCAACTTGTTTGCAGCAGCTACATGACACAAGTGGACAACAGTACCAGGCTTATACCTAGATTAAGCATCCTTCATCAGCAGAATAAATGGGTTCTTGTGACTTCTGGCATGTCCATAATGACATTCAGCTTGTGGTAAGGGTTCCAAGAAACAGTGTTACTACATCCTAACACAAGCCTAAACTTACTTTCAAATTCTGAAGAGAACAATGGAGAAGGACAGTACACAATCAAGGTTGAACTGCAGAAGTGAGGACAGCCCCTGATGTATGTATGGTGCATGGGAGCATGTCACATCTTGACATACAGCATCACTGGAGAACTTGTTCTCTTATCTGAGTCAGGTAGTCCCTTCTCCCAGTTAAAAATCTGTTCTGGCAACTCTGCCTGGCATTTATCGCAGAAATGGAGATAAGCAAACTTATATGAGGGAGGTTACCCATTCCAACCCACACACTGGTGCAACACAAGGAAAGGTCCTACAATGTTTTATGTCCAGTTTTTAATGAGGAGATGGAAGAAGGCATTTAGAAGCTGCAGTGTGCAGTGCCACATGTTGTGTCACATTGTCAGACATCAGTAGAGCAAAAGAAAATGTGACAGCTACACTTCCCTAATGAGCAAAAAACAAACTCCATTAGGTCACGCTCACCTGCTGTTTCCCTGTTAGACCATATCTGCCAATGATTTTTCTCATCTCCTCTTTTTCCTTGATCTCTGGGTAGCATTTCATCATGTACTCCAAGGGTGAGAGGTCTAAGTCCAACTGCTCTTGCAAGTGCTGACAAAAAAGAAGAGATTTTCAGGCTATGCAGGCCACCCACCTCATGACTGGGAGCACCTCTCTACTTACACCTCTCTGATACCAGCTGAACAGCCAACGAGCAGAGATGACAACTCCACCCCCAGTAAAACTAATGTGCTGAGCTGTGAGGTAAGGAGTCTCCATTTCAGGGTGCTGCTTCAGAAGTGCAAGCTCTTTCAGCACTAATTACAAGACACTCTCCCACAAAAAGAAAGAAGCTGAACAGAAAGGACACAGTAAGCCTCTTTTGTGAGGAGGGGCATTGGCTAGAGCCTGTTCAGCCAACAGAGAACAGTTATTTCCCTTGACTCTGGGAACAACGAGAGAAGCTTAAGTGGAAATGGGAGGGCAGGATTCCTCTTTCCTGGCAGCTTTTTGATCAGTATTTCATGTGCCTGGTGTCAACTGCACAGAGTACCTGGTGGTATCTGCCGATCTTCACATGTGAGTGCTTGCGAATCATTCCATCTGTGGGCAGCAGCTAGAAGGGGGAAGATAAAAGCATTTCATCATGAAATTGCTCCTTCTGTGATACACAAGAACAAACTGACACCAGCCATTTCTTCCCCAGCACAGAAGAGGTAGTCTGAAAAGCTGGTGTGAGAGAAAAGTCCTGTACTGGAGTGAGACCCTGGATTTCCAAGGCTTGATTGGGGTGCTTTGACAAATTAGCACAGCTTCCCTCGAGACTGCCCCAAGACTAAAAGCACACAACAGTTAGAAAGTACACATACTTCTCCCGTCAGCAGTTTCAGCAGTGTTGACTTTCCAGCTCCATTGGGTCCAACAAGAGCTACACGGGTGTCCAAGTCAATCCCAAACTCCAGGTTATTATAAATCCATGCCTGCAAAATATGAAGATTATGACACACATTATGTCTTTCCACTACGACCCAGAATATCCGTGCTGTACCTGAAAAGCTCTGTTCCCAAATGACTCAGTATGAACACTATCAAGAAGTTTCATCTACTAGTAATACATGACAACTTGATCAGATTGCTTAGTCAAAAGTCTTACATCTGAAAACAAGACAGAGACGGGAGCAATCTCCATACAATCCAAACAAGAGTTAGGCATTGCTGCACATGCCACATACTCACCCCATCCTTGGTGTATTTAAAGCTGACATTCTGCACCATGATGACAGGAGGGGGGATTTTCCCACATGGCGGGAAATAGAATGACAAAGTCTGTTAACACAGAATATCAACTTGTTAGACACTCTGGAGCACAAAACAGCCCATTTACACCAGGATGACTGTGCCCCACTACAGTCATCTCTAGACCAAAGCACCATCCTGATAATTTACAAGGCCCTCCAGCAACTCACTCAAATTTACTCTGAGTAGTTTGCAAGCCTGTTTACTAGCTAATGATCCCATATTTCTCTCCCCTTGATGCATATGCGGACTTATCCTCTTCAAACAATGAGTGGTTCTCTGGCATCTTCCCCGATCTTCTCCCATGCATTTCTGGGTGTGCAAAATGCCCCTACTTGTGTGACAAATCTCCTTCTCTTCCTTGGAAGATTAAGACTCCTCTTTCCACTCCTCAGCCTTTCACTATCTTCACTGAAGTCACCCTTCTGGCATTATGAAGGGCATCCCATTCTTGCTTCCAGGTCTATCAATCATTCTTGCTGTCCACTAAAGCTCATGTTACTTATTTAGCTTATTCAGTCCATGTTGACAATTCTTATCTCCAAACACAGTATCATTTCTCATCATACCTTATCATTCACCACTCTCTCTGTTAGGCCGGAAGCCATCATTTTTTGAAGGGTCTTCTCCTTGCTCTGGGCTTGCCTGGCCAGCTTGGCACTGCCATGACCAAATCGTGCAATGTAGTTCTGCAACAAAACAAGAGTTAGTCTGAAAGCCACAGTGACAAGGTTGAGGAGGTACAGGGTCGCTCACATGTATGGTCAGAAAGATGTTCAGGCAGCTACGCAGATACCTTCATGTGGGCAATCTGATCTTGCTCCCAGTGGAAACGCTTCATTTGATTTTCCTCTAGCTCCAAGCGGGTCTTTACATACTGATCATAATTTCCCTAGAGAAAGAGACCATAGAAACATCATATATGTCCCAGAGTTCAGCTCCTCTGTTTTTTTGGTTGCCTGGATGCCATTCACTCACTGTGTAGTACTTCAGTTTGCGGTTGTGCATATGGATGATGTTGGTACAGACACCATTCAAGAAGTCCTGGGAGTGGGATATCAGCACAAGGATCCGCTTGAACCTGTGGCACCATATAAGCTGTTAGAGACAAAGCCGGGTAAAGGCTTCTTGCTTGGCAGCCCCGACAGTGTCAAAGGATTGACATTCATAAGAATTGTCTTATCTATAGACAAATTAGGAACAAAGATAATAGTCTTGGAGATACTGTGGGAAGCCTGGAGCAAAGAAACTACACACAGTTGCAGTGAGAGGACAACCGTCATTTGGTCATGACAGTCTTCACCGTATGTATTGGGGTCCCAGTCTTCATAAATAGTCGAGACTTGGCTATCTGTGCAGTGGTTTACTACTGCTATTGACAGAACTCATGCTGGTGTCACACTCTTTATAAGTTCCAACCTCTGCTGCTTATCTTCACCTTACTGGAGCCTACTAGTCTCTTAGATAAAATATGCATAGCTCTAAATCTGTAAAATGACTGCTTAATGTCTCGCCAGAAGAGAGATGTTCAAATTACTTTCCTAAAACAGCTGACAGAAAAAAAAAAGCATGGAAAAGTTTCAGCTGATGCAGCTACTGGAATAACCTCTGGAAATGAAAAGCCTTTCTCAAATGCCTACATCCAGCCCTTTTAACAGCCAACCTAGATAACCTGAACTTCATAACTGTTCCTAAACCTTCGGCCTTAAGTATTACTACTTTAACATTGTTTACTAAAATGTTTTTCTCACATAGTAGAAACAGATGAAGCTGCCAAACTCAGAAACTCTAGTTCTGAAAAAAATGAGGAACAATATACATAAAAGCAAGCAAGCAGCCTGATCTGTAAAGTTCACATTGCTGGCACAGCATGCAGGGCTGCTACTGGGGCTGCCAGGGCCACTCCAGTTTTTAGAAAGTAGTTTGTCCAGTGAATACAGATCAGTATTTTTCCTATCTTCACTAGAAGAATGTCAAAGGCTTATTATGTATCTGATACCCTTGTATCAGAAACCCTTCTGCAGAAACATGTAGTGGTCAGAACAGTAAGATATCATTGGTACTGCAACATAGTCATGCAGCCACCATCAGAATCGTTACTTCTGTGGTGCTTGCTCGCTGACCAGCTCCTCCTGCAGGGAAGCACAACTCACAAAACCAGCGAACTCCATGCTTACGTTTTCAGCTCTTCCTCCAACCACACACAGGCATCCAAGTCAAGGTGGTTTGTGGGTTCATCTAGCAGCAGCATGAATGGCCGAATGAATAGGGCTCTGTAAGGCAAGAAAAGATGACAGGGTAGGGTAAATGTAGGCACTCAGAGCCTCCCTGCTCTTCCCCAAGTTCCTGGAAAGAGTCAGGACCAGATAGGCATTCTCCCAGGAGCAAGCGGGCAGTACACCACTCACCTAGCAAGTGCCACCCTCATTCGCCAGCCACCACTAAAGTCCTTCAGCTTCTTCCTCTGCATGGCTGGAGTGAACCCCAAACCATGCAGGATACGGGAGGCCCGTGCTTCTGCCTTGTCAGCATCCAATTCCTCCAGACGTTCATACAACTCCATGAGCTTTTCACACTCCGCTGAAAAACAGCCTTCCTGTCAGCATGTCTACTAATAAAGGGCTCTCAACCGCAGGCCCCAGCTAGGGAAACTCATGGTCTGTCTGGTTCACTACTCAGCCTCCTCTACTCACAGGTCTAAGACACTCCCTAAGAAGCTGCCCAGCATAATTTCACTTAAATAGGAACTGGAATCCTACAGAACTCAAACTAGTATGAGGCAGCTGGGAGAAAGAGGTACTAAAACATGCAAAATCCCTGCCAGGCAACCCAAATGAGGCCTTTTCTTGACAGGGGAGGGAAAGCAGAGCAAATCTCAATTGCCCACAGGGGACCTGAGGAGCTTTACCATCTTCATGAGCCAGACGCTCTGCTTCTCGTTCTAACATGGCTCTCTCCGTATCCACCTCCATCACACACTGCAGAGGAGTCTTGTCACTGGGAGGCATCTCTCGGGTCAGGTGGTAGATGTCAATGTGCTCTGGGATGGGGACTTCTCGTTTTCCAATAGCTGACAAGAGCATGGACTTCCCTGTGTACAGACAGACACTCCAAAATTATTCACTAGGTTCAAGAAGATTCAAGGTAACAGAGCAACACATGAGATATATTCAGGTCTCATGGAACCTTTGGAACTTTCTTGGAAGCCAGAACTAGAACCTACTGCCTCATCGCAATAGGCTGTCCTCCCAGCTCAAGAGCACCATCCCAAGGACAGGACTGAAACATGAAGAAACTCTTTGAAAAGCGCTGAACTTCAGCTTGTGCTCTGCTTTGGAGAGTTTTATCTCTGTTGTACACTTCCTACTGTCTAACACCTACTACAGGAAGATACAACCCCAGGCTCTAAAGACTACTTCTAATGGAGGAGGAAGCAATGCACTCACCACTAGAGACAGTAAGTATTTCCCTTACAGTTAAGTTAGCTGAACCCTCTTACTAGCTTCTCTTCAATTACCCCATACTCTGCATCTCTCCATCTACAACAATGTCATCTTCTCCAATGACTGGGATTGAGAAGTTATTTTCCCATTCAGGCCAAACTACACATTCCATATTCCTCCACAGTCTGTGAGATTTTTTTCCACCGGTAGCATTTACCTTAGTGACACTGCTAAAAAAAATATAAAAAACAATAAAAAGGCCTGTAAAGACGTATCAGATTACAGGCATTTTTTTTTTCTAATCTCCACAGGAACAAATCAAAAATATTTAGAGCTACAAAGATATCAGGGGACTGGAACATCTTTCCTGTGAGATGGGCCCGTTCAGCCTACAGAGGAGAAGGCTGAGAGGGGATCTTATCAATGTGTATAAATACTGAAAGGGAGGCTGTTAAAAGGATGAGGCCAGGCTCTTCTCAGTGGTGCCCAGTGATAGGAGACAAGAGGCAACAGTCACAAACTGAAGCACAGGAAGCTCCACCTGAATTTGAGGAAAGGCCTAGTTCAAAGCTAGAACACAATCTCATATTCTTCATAGCAATCCCTCTTTCTGACCTGAAGATAGGCAGGACAGTCATCATGTAGCTGGCCTGTCTACCAACCTTTTCTCTAGTTTCTAGCATTTACCATCTCCATCCATCTTTTCAGCACCATCGAGTCTCCTCTGAGCTCCAGAACACCCATTCCACCAGGCCCCGCAGCTCACCGATGCCATTGAGGCCAATGAGGCCGTAGCGCCTCCCTGAGTTCAGCTCCAGCTTTGTATCGCTCAGCAGCTCCTGGCCATGGAAGGTCAGCGAGAGGTTAATGATGTGCACGTCAGTGCTGTTGGGATGGGAGGCCAGCACTCCTGTCACCGCGCGGGCCGCAGCTTTCTTCAACTCAAAGTCTTCCAGTTCCTTTGTAAGGGCATCCACCTCTGTACACAGAAACAGACCAAAATGTTACTGATTTACACTAACAAGGGAAGCCAGAGCCCCTATCCTGGCAGGTCCAGGAACCCCGGAAACAAACTCTACTTTCCCACTGCTACAGGAACATTAAGGAAGCCCAAAGGTTTTTAAAATACTTTTTTTTTCAGCTCACCAGAAGGTTATATATGGTCTAAGAGCAGCTTTCACCTAATCTATAAATAAAGCTCAACCATTAGAAGTAGCTGCCAGAAGAGGTTGCCTGTTGCCAGAGTACAAGGGCACTACCACTCTCTGCAGGAAGGCCAAGGATGGGGGAGCTAAGAAGTGCTGCTGCTTAGGGAAAAGCACTGGCATAAGGTGAATTTAGCTAGGAAACACGTGACAGGAAAGAAGAGAGAAGTGGCACTTGGAGAGGCCCTATCAATTCTCAGGAAGCAATTGGCTCCCTCTTCCTCTCCTCCTACAACTAACGTAGACATTTCCTGCCCTGCTGATGATCTTCTGTCCTGAAGCCGAGTGACAATCTTTCATTCCTTAGGGAGACCATGCCATCTGAAGAGGGACATGCCCTTGGGCATCTCAGCTTTCCAGAGCGGAGACTTGATGTTCATACCTTGGGGTTCAGATATGAGCACTGATAGTAACTTTACTGCATGACAGGTTTTGCTAGGAATTAGGTTTTTATAGCCAAACTGGCAATAAAGTTACTATCACCTTGCAGGAAGATACACACTGGGCAGGAAGAAGCAGACACTGCACACCATGCTGACACAGGCCCCCTTTAATGGAACTTTCAATGCAAGCAGAGCAGTTGCATAAACAAGAAACCAGATGAGTGACAGATGAGTGACAAGAGAAGCACAGAAGTTTTCTGTGCTGTGCAGCTATTTCTCAAGGAGCTGCAAGCGCAGAGTATGCATTTGATGACCCACTTACCCCACCGTCCAATTCCCACAGCAGTGTAGCAGCCCTGTCAAAGGTGCCCAATGACCCTGCGGCCAGGCCAAGGCCAGGCAATGGCCCCAGGCCAAGTGCGTGCTTCGGCAACCTGAGCCACCTGCACCTGCTCTATTGCGTTACCGCCTAGCAATGCGCGCCCGCGCTCGCCAGCCCGGGCCGGGACGGCAGCTGGACGGGGCGGGCGGCAGGGCACAGGGCTGCACGGCACGGCACGGGGTCGCACGGCACGGGGCTGCGCGACACGGCACGGGACGGCACGGGACAGGACGGCACGGGACACGGGGCTGCGCGGCACGAGTGCAGCTGAGGCGGCACCAGCCCCACGTGGCGACCACGGCGCCCCCGGCCCAGCCCTGCCCATCCAGCTCGCGTCTCCCAGGCTCTACCAATAGGAGGGCGACATGCAAATGAGTGGGGAGAGCGCGCGGCGATTGGCTGCGGCGCGTGGACGCGCCGGGTCGGAGCGGGAGGCCCCGAGGCCGGTCCGGCCGAGCCCCGCTCAGCCCCGCCGGGCCCCGCCGCAAGGCAGAGCCGCCGCGCTCAGCGCCGTCGGGCCCCGCTCAGCCCCGCCGCACAGCACGCCGTGCTCAACCCTGCTGCAGCTGCGGCTCCCGAGAGCGCAAAGGCTGCAGAGGTCACGGAGCTCTGGTGGGAGAGCCGTTCTGACCCAGCAGCTCCCATCCTGTGCACTCACTGCCTCTTAGAGACAAGTAACACAAAGAGGAGAGACCTGGAGTATTTGCTGCTGGGAAATGAACTCCTGGGCAAATAGCTTGGGCACAATAAGGGCCAAAAATGAACTCTCTCCCCCCAAGCTTTCCCTAGTCTGTTTCCTTGAGACAATCAGTATCTGTTGACAAAGTTTCTCTCATTATGCTCTCCAGGCTCTGAGGCTAGGCAAGCCAGAGCTGCACCAGAGAAGCAGCTGCTTCTCCACAGCAGTATCAGGCTGACAACAACAAGAGCTGAGCACTGAGGCACTGCAGTGGCTCCTGCAGCCACGGCAGGGTATTAAGAGGCAGTAAATCAGGTTGGTATCTGCAAGGCAAACAGCTCCACTGGCACCGTCCAGCCTTACTCCACAGGCTCCAGGGAGGGCAGTGAACACCTCAGTCACTAGCTAGTGGACACCACCATGCAGGGCGTGAAGTCCTGCCAGCTGCCAGGAGGGAGCACCCTAACGGAAGAGGGGGCAGCTGGCCCGGCCCACACAGCCCTGTGCCCGCCTATAACTTTATCTGAGGAGGGATGAATGTCTCAGTCCTCCAACGCAGCACCCTCGAGGCTGCCCAGACGAGCCGAGCAAGGATGCACTGCCACGCAGCTTCCGAGGGGAGCAAATGCTGCCACTGCCGGCACCCGGCCCAGCGAGGTGGATCCGACCTGTCGCCGCGGGCCGCGCTCACCTGGCGCCATCGTCCCGTTGGCCTCCGGGGGCCGCGCGTCCTGCGGCTCCGGGCCCGCATCGCCGTTCTCCTCGGCGGCGCGGCGGGGCCGCTGTCGGGCCTTGGCCGCCTCCTTCTTCTTGGCCGCCTTCTTCTTGGCCAGATCTGAGGGCATGGTGGGACGGCGGCTGCGGGACGAGAAGGACCGTTAGGCCGCGCCGCCCGCCGCTCCCCTCCCCGGCAGCGCTGCGCTGCGCGGCCCAGAGCACGAGGCGCCCCGGACCCGGAGGCAGCCCCGGCCGAGGCCCCCCGCCCGGCGCCCCCGCTCTCCCCGGCGCGCTGCGCGGCCCCTCACCGGCGGCTCCGCGCCTTCCTTCTGTCGCAACAGGACAGCTGCTACCGCGTGCGCACGCTCCGCCCCCTCCACAGCGGCGGCCAATAGAGACGCGTAACGTCACCCAGGCCGGGGCGCTGACGTCACTCTGGGAAACAGAGTCCCGTCTCGCTCCCTACGCTCGGCCGGCTCCTGGTGCGTGCGGTCAGAGTACTGCAGGTCCCAGTGTGCACCGCGCCGCGGGCGGAGGCGCGGCCTGGGTTGCGTCACGGGTGAGCGCGCGCAGGGCGGGGGCTCCCGTACCATAGAGGCGGCGGGCGCTAGGGGGTAGAGCGACAGCACTGCCGAGCTGCAGGAGGAAGCGGAAGCGGGCGGCATGAGGCGTCTGATGTGGCAGCGGCGGCAGCGCGGCCGGGCGGGAGCCGCCGTCCCCTTCCGCGCCGCC